>JANRMT010062833.1:4550086-4560322 GCA_026402145.1 Polypterus bichir lapradei | reverse complement strand
GGTTTCACGCTCATCTCCATTACAGTAAATGGAGAAAAACAGCTTCCAGTTATGACCATTACGCGTAGAATTTCGAAATGAAACCTGCCCAACTTTTGTAAGGAAGCTGTAAGGAATAAGCCTGCCAAATTTCAGCCTTCTACCTACACGGGAAGTTGGAGAATTAGTGATGAGTCAGTCAGTCAGTCAGTGAGTGAGTGAGTCAGTGAGTGAGGGCTTTGCCATTTATTAGTATAGATAAAGGTGCACTTGTTTTGTTATACTTTTTGTGAAAGTGTTTATTTGATATTTGGACTTCAGTCTTCACACATTATGCACTTCACGTCAACAAGTTGTCAATTATTACTATAACATGAAAAAAGTTTCTGCTTTAGTTATGTGTTCAACATTTCTTTCCTCGAATTTCCTGTCATCCTATATTTTCCCAGATCGTTGTAGACACGTAACACACACAAAATGTATGTATTCCAAATAACAATATGTTATTTACCCTATAGAATTCCAGACACCTCACACCCAGATAAACAGACTTGAGCTAGAAGAACTTCAGCTGAATCATTGTGGGTGATGGGATAGCAGGCTGCTTGCTGCTTGTGCTGATTGACACATTTGCAAAACAAAGATGATGATGATAAAGTGTGAGGAAATTTATGGCTGGCCCGGCATTACGACTTTTTTCGCAGTCTTCAGGGACTCTAGTGTTAAGCGGGTATAGGTATCTAAGTGAAAAATCCACAGCACTAATGAGACAATTGGCTAAACTTTGCATGTCTGCACATCCAGCCAATCTCTCCATCAACACCCTGGGCCATTTGTTCACACTACAGCAATGCACCTACACCTGCCCAGAGCCTGAGTGCACCGTTTGTATTTTAAAATTGCACACTTCCATGGACATGCTTAATCTTGATTAAGCAAAAAGTAATTTGTTTATTTTGAGGATCACATCAATTGTTTCTGTGGTGTAGCAGTGGGGCTAAAGTGGCAATTTTGAAGTAATTCCTGACTAAGACAAAATTTTTTTAATATAGTGCTTCTGAGAAGAGAATATAGCATTTCCATTTCAATTCAATTTATTTCAGCAGAGCCCTCTTTACTAAGTGAAGATTCAGGGCATGTCCACAAAAGTACAAGTACAATTCACTGAGAAGTAATTGCTAAACCAGCTTATATCTAAGTAAATGGAACAACCAAATACATTAATCAAACAGTATAACAAAGCAGGTCTCATTAGCATAAACAAGTCATGACAATATAAAGTTTGCTAATATTATAATAAGAGATATGGCTGACTGATGGCCTAAACCAAATGACCCTCCACTCCATCCTGAGCATTCTGTGATATTATAAGTACATGCCTGACTGATCAATTCCATTTTGCCCAGTACCTCTTGTCTAACTTTCCAATGGCACTGAGTGGGAGCATAGCAATGAAGTATTGCTATAGCAAGATACAGGCAAGAGAAACACCATACAGGAGGGTAAGTAACAGTTCATAATGATTGCCACACTTCTATCTTTGTGCAAATGGCTAACAAAGTTGCAATATGAACAAACTGAATTTACAGTTGTGGAGAATCAGCCCCGGCACAGACAGACAGACACCGATGGTTCAAGCACAAACACATTTATTTATACTATTTACAAATGAATAAAGTCCCGTGCACCACCCAGTGTTTGAAACACCAAACACCCTCAAGTCGGGCCTCTCAGAAGTCCTGCCTTCACCACCTCCACTCCTCTCCTCTCAGTTTCGTCCTCTTCCACCCGACTCCAGCTAATGACTGGAGGGAGGCAGCCTCTTTTATTCCTACACAGATGTGCTCCAGGTGTCCCTGGTATTCCTTCCCCCAGCACCTCCAGGTGTGGCGGAAGTGCTGACGCCCAGGGCCCCTATAGGGTTGAGCTTCCATGCTCAATTCCCATGGCCCCCATGCCAACGAAGGCAGCTGCCGTCTCGTGGTCCAGGGGAGGCACAGTCCCTCTCCTGGGGCTTCATATATAAATGGTGTGTATGTACAAAAATGTTGCGTACAAATGTTTCCACACTCAAATTGCGATGTATAAAACCTAAACTTGGTGTAAAGCCATTCACCTTTTCACGGTAGCTCCAACCCTGGCGTACGCAAGTTCTCTGCTCGGTTTTGCAAACTGGCAGCACCCAGCAAAGCAGTGCTACTGTTCCAGTGTGGTTTCCCTTTCTTTTTTAAATCCACATCCCTGATGCAGCTTTATAAATACACTGAAATTAACTGCATACTATTTGTTACTTTAATGCATCTGATTGTAATTAACCTGTAACAATATAATGGTCCACAGAATGGTCAAACTATTCTAAATACCATAGCTGCTTTAGTGTTGTTACTCTCACTGCACCCTCTTCTTCTTCTTTCAGCTGCTCCCATTGCCACAGCGGATCATCTTTTTCCATATTACTTTCACTGCACCACTTGGAGTATTTATAGCACTATATCTGATTGGGGAATTACAGCTGTACAGCAGCTGATCGGAAAGAGAATTATCGGTATATAGCATCAAGCACATGCTGCCTCAGCCATGCTGTCTATTGAACTGCTCTGATACGGCAAACACTTCAGAGCCATTCCTGTACGGACCTCGCAGTTCAGAAACAGTTTCATCCCAAGAACTATAAACACACTCAAACAGTCCATCAAGTGCTCCTTGTAGAACTGTTTGTACTTATAAGTACAATCACCCCACTGTAAACTTGCGATACAGTTATAATATTGCACAACCTGAGCCACTTTATAAAGCGCATATTTACATATAATGACGATATCATTTTAAAGATGAAATGCAGCAAAATATGTTTATTATATTATACAGATAAAACTTTAACTTAATTTAAATAATCTATAATGTTAATAAATAAACATGTGAGGACACGGTGTTGCAGCGCTAACAAGGAGCTGGCGCTCTGTTCACGGATTGTTCCTGCCTCGCGCTGTATTCTTCCTGGAACTGATGCGACACTGGATGGATAGAATAATTAAACATGTACTATGAAGATATTTCAATGTTCCTTATAAGTTTTGAAGAATCGGTGTTCTAATCTTACAGATGGCTTAACGTCTATTACAGAGCTGATTGTGTGGCGATTGGGTATTTGGAGAAAGAAAAGTAAGGACAGGAACTGGGGGTTAGTACGTTTGAAAGAGACAGTACTGCTGCAATAAATTATTTCATCAAAGGTCACTTACGCCACAGCAAGTATCTTGCGTGAGGCATGAACAATCACTGCTCCACAATGTTCCCATGTTTAATAACATGCTTTAACTCATATCATCATGAAAATGATATCAAGTATACATCTCAGTATTTTAATACTGTAATATCATGAATGTAATGGATTCGGTGTCCTGTCGGAGGAAGAGAAAGCCCATTTAAGAATCACATAGTGATTCACACACACACAGAGCACGTAGAAGATCAAATACAAAGCAAAGCATTTAACATGCTACTTTAGTTACTAGTAAATTAAACGATTTCAAGATAAAGTTTATGATGTTCTGCTTTAATGACAAAATAAACTACATGATTAAAGCAGAAATTTCGAGATTAACGTTGACATTTTGTGCTTTTTTTCCCCACTGTGTGCCTATTTTTTTCTCTGTACCCTAATAAGCTTTCATATGACACTCAGATAGTGGGCTACGACTCACCTATTCATGGCGACTTTGATATCTGACAACTTCTTTTTTATTTCGGGCACTGTGCGACTTTGTGAACTTGAGCTTTCGAGTTTCTCTGACACTCTGTTACTCGATCAACTTCCTTTTGTTGTTTATACTACTGTTTAAACCAACAAATAGTGCGTTTTTCCTTGCCTCCACTTGGTATTCGCTGAAATTCTTCTATTTCCCCCTGTGATTTTGCCATTGCCTTTTCACAGAATGCTGAGCTTAAGGGCTATTTATGTTGATTTGCATATTCAAAGCGGCATAATTCTGGTAGGAGTTTGGGAGTGGCAGCAGGTGGGTGCAAGTGCGTTACTTTTCACGCTGACTGGGATTTATGTAGCAGAAGAACATGGAAGTTGGCGAACACACAGATTTATGCATCTGGATATTTTTGTGTGTAAGCACATTTCAAAAAGATGGCGCCGACTGGTGTGGCTGGCCGTCTGCTCGTCTCTCAAGTCTATGTCTTAACTTTGTTTTTATGTCTTATTTCATCCCAACGATCACTGTCCTATGATCGGGAGTCTTTACTTAACATATTTTCTGGCCTACTTTCCTCTCAGTTTTCATCTTCCGATTGGATTTTTTGTGCACCTCCACCTTTGTTTTATTCATCTCCTGACTTCTTCACCTGGACGCCGGTGTTCACCTGTATCAGTCAGTTGAATGCTCCTTGGAGACGCAAACGCACTCACCGCCGTCGTGGGAAAAGAGCCGGAATTGCTGTAAAACAACGCCGACTCAAGTCCCAGAGTTTTGTTTCCCGATGCCTGCGAGTTGTCTATGACCCATCTTCTCCTGCTCAGGAATCCATCACTGATTCATGGGCGCTGGACACCGGATTTAATTTGTCCATTTCAAGGAAGCATCACTTTTCCTCGGTGTGCAATCGGGCAGTAAACGCTGCTAATCTTCGCACTCTCACCCGTGCTCATCCTGCAACAAGCTCTTCTACTTCTATCAAGGCTGCTCTCCTGAACGTGAGATCAGTGTCTAATAAAACTTTTATTCTGCAAGACTTTATTACATCAAATAATCTGGATTTCTTCTTCATCACTGAGACTTGGATTTTAAATGGTGACTCTTCATGTTTTACGGACTTGGTTCCATCAGGTTATTAATTTTTAAACTCTCCTCGTTTGACTCGTCGTGGGGGGGGGCATTGCCACTGTTTTTAAAAGTATGTTCTTGTGTCGGAGCCTTACAAGGGATCCATTTAGCAGCTTTGAACTTCAACTTTTCGAAGTGTGCAGCTCCCCTTCTTTGTTGTTTGCCGTGGTTTATAGACCTCCTGTAATTAATGATTCTTTCATTTCTGAATTCTCTGATCTCCTGGCTGATATCACCCTCTCCCATGACAAAATATTTATTGTTGGTGATTTCAACATTCACGTTTGTTGTCAATCGAAACCTTTGGTCAAAGATTTTTTATCACTATTGGACTCATTTGATTTTATACAGCATATTAATACGCCAACTCACTCTCTCGGTCACACCCATGATCTCGTTCTTACTCGTGATATTTCAGTGAATAGTATTGATTTATGTGATGTTTCTTTCACTGATCACTTTTCTGTAATGATGGATCTGAATATTACTGTTGATCTCCCGACTAATAGTTGTCCCCCACGCTGCTCGCGCTTTTTAAATTCTTCTACTATATCTGATTTTAAAACCATTTTCTCTAATCTTTATATGCATGACCAAAATAATGATATTGATGACTCTGTTGTAAAATTTAATTCCTCCTGTGAAACGGTTTTAGACGCAATTGCTCCGCCCAAGATACGCAGTAATAAGGTAAGACCTGCTCCCTGGCTAAATGAAAGTACGCAATCACTGCGCCGCGCCTGTCGAACTGCTGAACGGCGTTGGAAAAAAGATGGACTGACTATCTCTAAACAGATTTTCAGGACTTCTCTCTTCAATTTCCAGGCAGAAGTTAAGAAATCGAAACATGACTTCTTTGCCGATTTAGTATCCCGCCATTCAAACAATCCTAGGGTTTTATTTAATTCAATTAATGTGGCCATTCACCCTCATTCTACGATGGGGTTGAATAGCACTGTTCATTCATGTGAGCAGTTTCTATCATTCTTTGTCAGCAAAATTGATACTATCCGCCGTGGCATTGTTCAAACTAGCTATGAACTTCCTACTGTTAATCATGACATTGTTCTAGATTCCTTTGATCAAGTCTCACTTTCAATGCTAAAAAGAACTATTGACACCTTTAAACCAGCTTCCAGCCCCCTCGACATTGTACCACCACGTCTCTTAGTGGAAGCCTTTGATGTGTTGGGCCCATCTTTACTAGCCATTATAAATGATTCTATTAGTTCGGGGGTTGTGCCCTCATTTTTTAAACATGCTGCAGTCCGTCCCCATCTAAAAAAGGCAGGATTAGATCCTGGAGTTTTAACCAACTTTTGTCCAATTTCCCAGCTCCCATTTCTGGCTAAAATACTAGAAAAAATTATTTATAATCAATTGGTCAATCACCTCAACTCCAATAATTTTTTTGAGACCTACCAATCTGGTTTTAGGCGTTATCATGGTGTTGAAACGGCACTCCTGAAAGTGTTCAATGACATCTCTCTTACTACTGATTCAGGTGATGCGGCAGTCCTTGTCCTCCTTGACCTGTCCGCTGCCTTTGACACCATTGACCATGAAATATTGCTGATGCGGCTCGAACATCTTGTTGGGCTTAAAGGGGCTGCTCTTAACTGGTTCAGGTCATATTTAACTGGTAGACACTTTTCAGTGACTTTAAATTCCTCTTTTTCATCTACTGTTCCTCTTAAATATGGTGTCCCTCAGGGATCCATTTTAGGTCCTATTTTATTCTCTATATACCTTCACCCTATTGGAGCGATTTTTAGGAAATTTAACATTTCTTTTCACTGCTATGCTGATACTCAGGTTTATATTCCAGTCTGCAACTCTGCAACAAATCAACTCCACAACTGTCTGTCTCAACTAAGATCCTGGATGGCCAATAATTTTCTTGATCTAAATCAAAATAAAACAGAGGTGCTTATAGTGGGTCCACCAGCTAAAGCCCAAATTGGTCTTGGACTTCTCGGCTCTTTCTCTGCCTTTTCCAAACCTCAAGTCCGCAATCTTGGTGTTACCTTTGATAGCAACCTCTCTTTTGAGAAACAAGTAAATTCTGTTGTCAAGAGTTGCTTTTTCCAACTTCGTCTATTAGGTAAGCTAAAGCCTTTTTTATCTTCTAAAGATCTTGAGAAAGCTACTCATGCTTTTATTTTTTCTCGCCTCAATTATTGCAATTCGCTGTATTCTGGGATTAACAAATCTCTGATACACAGGTTACAGCTGGTCCAAAATGCTGCTGCTCGCCTTCTGGTTGGGGCAAGGAAGTATGACTCTGTTTCTCCTATTTTAGCTTCGTTACACTGGCTGTCTGTCAGTTTTCGAATTGATTTTAAAATCTTGCTGCTAGTTTTTAAATCATTACATGGGCTCGCTCCTGCCTATTTATCTGAACTGTGTGTTTTACACCAGCCATCCAGAGTGCTTAGATCTTCTGGTCAGTTGTCTCTTGTTGTCCCTCGTACCAAATGTAAAACCAAGGGGGACAGGGCCTTTGCAGCTGCTGCCTCTTGCCTGTGGAACTCTCTACCTCATCATATTAAGGAGTCATCTACAATTGAACTATTCAAAACAAGATTAAAAACTCACTTGTGATCATATAAAATCATTCCTATTTATTATCTTATTTTATGTTCATATATTTTATTACTATTTATGTTTTATTGTTTATTGTTTGTTTTTTCTTTTATTCTATTATTGTAAAGCACTTTGGCCGCAGCATTACTATGTTGTTTTAAATGTGCTATATAAATAAAGTGACATTGACATTGACATTGACATTTCCGCTTTTGTCCGTACACCATGTTATATAGTGTGAATTCTACGCATGGCGTTAAGGCCCCTGGTCCTTCCAGGCGTTGTGGCTGGGCACAGCCCCCAGCCAACCACCACACAGTATATTATTGAAGGTACAGTAACAACAATAACATTTATTTATAGAGCACATTTTCATACAAATAATGTAGCTCAAAGTGCTTTACATGATGAAGAAAGGGAAAAAAAGACAAAGTAAGAATTAAAATAAGAGAACACTAATTAACATAGAATAAAAATAAGGTTTGATGGCCAGGGAGAACAGAAAAAAAAAAAACTCCAGATGGCTGGAGAAAAAATAAAAGCTGCAAGGGTTCCAGGCCATGAGACCACCTAGCCCCTTCTAGGCATTCTACCTGACATAAATGATCAGTCCTCGTTGTATTCAGGGATCTCATGGAAGGACTTGATGATGACGTGGACTTCTGGCCTTTAATACATCAATGTAGGGACATCACAGTGCTTTGATTAGGTGGTGGTGGCACAGATTGCCACCACAGAACACCGGGGAAGGAACAGAAGAGAGAGTAGAGGTTAGTATGGAGCCTCCATGAATAGTAATGATAATTAATTGAATATACAGAGCATCAGGATTAAACTAAAATGAAGTTATGAGAAAGCCATGTTAAAGTAATGTGTTTTCAGCTGTTTTTTTAAGTGCTCCACTGTATTAGCCTGGCGAATTCCTATAGCCTGGCAGACTATTCCAGATTTTAGGTGCATGACAGCAGAAGGCCGCCTCACCACTTCTTTTAAGTTTAGCTCTTGGAATTCTAAGCAGACACTCATTTGAAGATCTAAGGTTACGATTGGAATGTAAGGTGTCAGACATTCTGAAATATAAGATGGAGCGAGATTATTTAAGGCTTTGTAAACCATAAGCAGTATTTTAAAGTCAATTCTGAATGACTTCAGTAGCATCCTTATCTATTGTGAGCCCTTTAAACAGTTTTGCATTTTCCTGCATGAATTTTGATATATATATAACCAGCATAATCTGATATTTACAGATAAATAATGAATTCATTTTATCAGTAAAGAAGTTTGATAACTGTCCACTTGATGCATCTGATCCTAGATATTTGTGAAGTTAAAACAAGCCTTGGAACATATTACTTGAACAGGTTTATCTACAAAAAGAATGCATTAGGAAAGGATAAGGATGCAGACTATTCACAATATATAGATTTAATTTCTTCATGCTTTCTAGTTGGATTTTTAATGGTGTAAAATTTTACTTCATTTGCAAAAACTAGCAGTAATTCTATGAAGAAAGGTTGTGCCTTTTGTTTTATTTAAGGTGCTTCACCAACTCGGCTGCCTTGTAACCAAGCAAAACTTACCCCATATACTGTAACTCAGTCATGGAAAAATTTGTAATTATCTTCAGACCTGTTAGGAAAATATATTGAGTGTCTTCAGTAATTTTCATCACTTTTTCTTTGCAGCAACACACATGCTTTACACAGCATTATACTCTAAATAGAATAGAATACAATGTTTTTTGCAATTAGAATCAACATCAGTATGTTTATTATATCAGGTATTTAGTTATAGTCAGTTAAAACACCAGTAGAGTGTAAATGTGCATCTGAATTGCAATTGTGTATGTCAGTCACTCTAAAGTAGATTTCCAAAAGTTCAGAAACCCTAGCGGTCAAGAAGGTAGATAAGCAGTGGAGACGTTGGGCAGTTTCTCATATTATATACTATTTTATCTTCATTTACAATAACTGTGATGATTCCCAATTGGCTGGAAAGGAAATTTTAATACTGTATGTGTTATATATTATGTGGTTCTCATCACTTGAACCAAAGCCTTTCCTTGTATCATTGGGCACATGGAAGGAAACAACCCTAGATAAATCACAGTCTATATATAAATTTAGAAGGGTTGCTTAACACTAGAATTACCAGAGCTTACGAAAAAACTCGTAGATCCATCCCACCTTAAATCGCTTCTCACCTCTCTGTCAGCATCTTTTGTCCTTTAAATGTGTTGATAAGCAGCAAGCAGTCTGCTATCACATCCCCCACCGGTGCACAGTTTTCTCAGCTCAAGTCTATTTACCTGCATGTCAGTTGCTTGGAGTTGTATGGAGAGAAGTCAAGCATAATCATATAAATACTATATTGTTATTTGGAACACATGTATTTCATGTGTGCTCCATGTCTACAACGATCTATGTAAACACATCGTTAAAAAAGAAATGTTTTTCATGTTTTAGTAATAATTGACAAAATGTAGACATGAAGTTTATAATGTGTGAAGCCTGAAGTCCAAATATCAAAGAAACACTTTCACAAAAGGTACAAATATAACAGAACAAGTGTGCTTTTCTTCAAAAATATAACTGCAGAAAAAGAAAATGTTAGGTTGCGACATTGACACACAGTTGCTACAACAGCTTCGGTGGCGCAATGCTATCGACTGGTAATCAAAACTTCATGGGTTCGATCCCCGACGAGTCTGTTTTGAGAAGTGAGCTGCTTTTATTCTTACTATTTTAGAATAAAAACATACATTTGATTTCAGTCTGTAACAGCCAGTGTAAATGTATGATACTTGTAAAGGTTAGCTTTTTTTTTTTTTTTTTTTTTT
>JANRMT010062833.1:4452381-4523735 GCA_026402145.1 Polypterus bichir lapradei | reverse complement strand
TCAAACGGGCATGCTCAAAAAATACACGTGTAATGCCACGAAAAGTGCACGCAGACACATCATTTCGCAAACAAAACAAGTGCACTTTTATTCAAGACTACCTGTATAACCGAAGAAAAAAGAAAGCAAGTTACAGTAGGCGATTGATACGACAGCTTGCATGGTGCAATGCTAAGAAGTGCTGATTTTCATTTCGTGCTATATAAAATCATCACATTCAAATATTAACAGTTCCCACACACCCAAGGACCGTCCTTCCTACATTTACGACACGTGTACTTGTTGCAGTGTACACACCTCTCTGTGCTATGGTTCCTATTACACTGAATGAGCACCTGACACTGTACTTTCTTCTCTGGGGGAAGGTCCCACATCAGAGAATTTCCAGTTCCTGCATAAATTCACACTCGATCTGACACTGTTCGTTTTCAAATAATATTGCATTAGTGCGATGATATTTTCACATATATTGTCTCTTTCTTTCAGGTGTGTAATAGAAACCACAGCATAGAGAGAAGTGTGTACATTGCTTCTTACAGGAAAAGGCGATGGAAAAAGTGCACTTGAATAAAAGTGCACTTTTGTTATACTTTTACACCAATATATGTTCCTGTGTTTGATTATTGCATATAGCGCCGAAGTTACTGCTCTTTACCATTCTCTCCTCTGCATGTCCTGGAGTACAAAAGAAACCGCATACAGCAACATGCGGGCTCTGGCAGGATCACTCAATAAAACTGAATAAAAAGAAAATCAAGTGACGGTGAGATACGAAGAAGGCAGCTTCGCCAACGTTTGTGTGTCAGAACCGTTTGGGGGGGGGACGTTAGTATGCATCGTGGTACACTGCAGAGCTATAGCGCGTCTTTAGTGAAAACAGCCCTGTCAGATGGGGTTGTATGGATTGATTCTGAACGTGACTGAGAGAATGAAAAGTGAATTAAAAAAAAAAAAGCTAACCTTTACAAGGATCATAAATTGCACCGGCTGTTACAGACTGAAATCAAATGTATGCTTTTACTCTAAAATAGTAAGACTAAGAGCAGTTTACTTCTCAAAACGGAGTGGTGCAGGATCGAACTCGCGACCTTTTGATTCCAAGACGAGAACTGATTTTATTGCACTACGGAGGCAGTTATAATAAACGGCCGTCAATTTCGCATGTTAAGGCGGCTTTTTGTTTCTGCAGTTATATTTTTGAATAAAAGCGCAATTGTGTTATATTTGAACCTTTTGTGAAAATGTTTCTTTGTTATTTGGACTTCAGGCTTCATACATTATATAGTTTATGCCTACATTTTGTCATCTACTACTAGAATATAAAAAACGTTTCTGTTTTAACAATGTGTTTACACAGATTACTGTAGAAACGGAACAGACATGAAATGCGTGTGTTCCAAATAACGATCTATTATTTCCACTCTAAAACTTCACTTCACTCCCAGATACTCAATCAAGGCATGAGCTGAGAGAAGTTCGTCCACGTTCTAAATTGGTGGGGGGATGGAATAGCCGGCTGCTCCTAGCTTCTCTTTATCAGCACATTTAGAAGACAAAGGATGCTGGCGGAGAGGTGTGAAGGGATTTAAGAAGCAATTTAAGGTGGGACGGAATTACGAGTTTTTTCGTAGGCTCTGGTAATTCTAGTGTTAAACTTTTTATTAAGAATAAAATTAAACCTTTTTAAACTGAGGGAAAATATACCAATAATTATTTGTTAAGGATCTCTTTGTATGCCACGTTGTCAGTTCGGCCCTCCAGTTGTAATATGACCAAGCTGTAGCTGTGCGCTGAGCTTACTCTTGAGCATGCAACGTACAGTTGGCCATGTGAACAGTAATCTTGTTTCAAATCTCACAGCTTGGATTGCTGCGAGAATCGGTTTGAGTTTCATGGTTTGTTTCAATTACGACAGTATTTGTAGGACTTGTGTTGAAGAGACATTCAGCATCTGTCAAGCGTTGTAAGTATACAACCAGTTTCATTGATAACTTCACATCCAGTTTTTGAGAGTTTAAACATTTCTAAACATCAAAGTGTCCACTACTGAAATCGTCACCTGTGAATCTAAGATGTTTAAGAGGCATTGGCGGTTGTCCAAAGGTGTAAAATATTTGGCCATTTCGGTACACTTAAGCATTTCACTCTTCTAGTGCTCCTGTGTAGTATAATTATCTCCTGTACCGTCATCAGTCCACACCTTGAACCTGTCCCAGTCATTCAATACATAAGACACAATGTTCCTCCGGATATCAAGAGTGAGCCTGATATGGCCGTGCAATATGTAATAAAGAGAATGGAAAAGGCAGGTGCCATCTCCAGGCATGGAAACCACTTGGTAAGTGACAGTTCTTTGATCGATGGTGATCACATCGATAGACATGTTAATGGGGGTACGGTTGGAATGATAAAGGAAATGGGTACATGAACAATGTAAAGTAAGTCTAAAATACCTACACAATAACTATAATCGTAATAAATGAACAATAAAACAGCGGAGAAGCCGTGGATTAAATAAAAAGGCTGTAGTTATCAGCAGGGAGACGTGAATACCGTGGCAAAGCAAGGAAGGGAATGTAGAGACCGGAGCGACAGACGGCCTTATATAGGCAGGCAGCCAACAACGTTGGAGATGTTGGGATGGGGGACCCAACGCCGCCTCACACGGTGACCGAGCTGCAGGCTATGGACGTATATATGTACGTAAGTAGGATTCAGTTAGCGTTGGGAACCCGCGTACCAAATTTCTTGAAGATGGGCCCATAAGTAACAAAGACCGTTGAAAAGTTCAATACGACGGCCGACAGTTGCATCATATCACCGAAATAAGTACCAAATTTCAGCCTTCTACCTACACGGGAAGTTGGAGAATTAGTGATGTTTGGAAAATTCAATATGGTGGCCGACAGTGGCGTCATACCACCGAAATAAGTATGTACATTGGTTTCGGTTAGCAGAGGGAAGCCACCTACCAAATTTCTTGAAGATAGGGTCAGCCTTCTACCTACACGGGAAGTTGGAAAATTAGTGACATTGGAAAGTTCAATATGGCGGCCGACAGTGGCGTCATACCATCGAAATAAGTACATACATTGGTTTCGGTTAGCGCAGGGAAGCCGCCTACCAAATTTCGTGAAGATGGGGCCATGAATAAGAAAGTTCAACATGGCGGACATTGTTGACCGTTATGACCGTTATGCGTAGAATTTCGAAATGAAACCTGCTTAACTTTTGTAAGTAAGCTGTAAGGAATGACCCTGCCAAATTTCAGCCTTCTACCTACACGGGAAGTTGGAGAATTAGTGATGTTTGGAAAATTCAATATGGCGGCCGACAGTGGCGTCATACCACCAAAATAAGTACGTACATCGGTTTTGGTTAGCGCAGGGAAGCCACCTACCAAATTTCGTGATGATGGGGTCAGCCTTCTACCTACACGGGAAGTTGGAAAATTAGTGACGTTGGAAAGTTCAATATGGCGGCCGACAGTGGCGTCATACCATCGAAATAAGTACATACATCGGTTTCGGTTAATGCAGGGAAGCCGCCTACCAAATTTCGTGAAGATGGTGCCATAAATAACAAAGTTCAACATAGCGGACGTTGTCGACCGTTATCGACCGTTATGACCGTTACGTGTAGAATTTCGAAATGAAACCTGCTTAACTTTTGTAAGTGAGCTGTAAGGAATAAGCCTGCCAAATTTCAGCCTTCCACCCACACGGGAAGTTGGAGAATTAGTGATGAGTCAGTGAGTGAGTGAGTGAGTGATTGAGTGAGTGAGGGCTTTGCCTTTTATTAGTATAGATATATACGTATATTGTGACAGTAGGGGTTGCTGTTGACCCGTAAAACCCGCAGACAACACGTCCAGACACCAGGTAAAATTATCAGAAATTAATTTAATTTCTTGAATACTGTGCACAAAGCACCTCCACTTCCACAATACACAAATAATCATCAATAAGCAATACAGTAATAATAAATCAATCCTCTTCTCCACCCAGCAGCTCCATTACACTTCATCCCAACTCCGGCTCAGTCTGCAGGGTTTTCCTATCGTCCTTTTATATTCCTTGACCCGGAAGTACTTCTGTCCTTCAGTCCATGTGCTTTCATAGCACTTCCCTGTCAGATGAAAGCTCTTCTTTTACTTCAGCCCGGAAGTACTTTATTTCTTCCGTCCCAGTGACTAGGGAGTACTATAATAGAGACACTCGTGCATCCCCTGGTGGCCCCCCACAGTATCCAGCAGGGCTGTGAAGCCGAACTCCATTGTCCATAATGCCATGCGGGAATTTGGGGCACCTCCATGTTGCAGGGAGGACTCCATGTAGCGACGTGGGGGTGTTGGTCGGGATAAACTGTTGGCCATCTCCCACAATATATATTATTGTAATTAATAAAAATAATCTTTAGTTGTGGCTATGACCTCTCACTCCTGTTACTTGACTATGGCTTCTGTTTCATGCTTTGGTTTTGCTGCTACTTTTTTGACTTTTTGATATGTCCTGCACCTTTTGAATCTCTTTTCGTTGAAGCCCCTCTTATACCATTTCCTGGTCTAACACCATTTGTCCTGAAATGTTTACTGCTTTTCTGGCTCAGGCCTTAGCTTTAGTTTTTGACTTTGATCTTTTTTTTGTGTTGTGGTTTTGTCAGAAGATTATTTATTCTATCCATGTATTAAACCCCCTGCCAACCTAAATAATAATCATTGTCTTGTTCTCTAAACAAAGATTTTGTTCCTCTCGGCTATACTCAAGTAAACAAAGGCATATAAAAATCATTAAACTGTTCTAAGCTTCATTTGTCAAAATATTCACAACAAATTCATTTTGATATATTTCTATATGTTAATTTGGCCTTTTAATAGTTCTTGTGCTATCAGAATTCATTACAGACACCAATCTTGATATGCTATGCTTAACATTATGTCTCTTATGGAGGTGACATTATTCGGATACGTTTACTTCACAGAGGCTCACAGCTGAAGACAAGGTGGAGGTGTCACAGTAATTGTTAGGTTGGAGTTAAACTTCAAAAGAATCCCAATTGACTGTCTATTGTCTTTCGAGTACCTGGCCCTTAAAGTAATAATGAAATTTGGTCCTGTCTTACATGTTGTTCTGCTTTGTCCCCCAAAATACAATGGGTCTTTCTTATCTGATATGACTGAATTATTAATCCACTTAAGTTTCCTTTCCCAGACAGTCATTCTTCTTGGCAATTTAAATATCCATATTGACTTTCTTATATGTAAACTGAGAAATGAATTCCTGTCCTTGCTGGACTGTTTTGACTTGGTGCAACATATTGATTTTCCTACCCACTCTGATGGTTAAGTATTTGACCTGGTCTGCACATAATTAATTACATTTATATAGCGCTTTTCAAGGCACTCAAAGCGCTTTACATACAAGGGGGGGGATCTCCTCAACCACCACCAGTGTGCAGCATCCACCTGGATGATGCGACGGCAGCCATAGTGCGCCAGAACGCCCACCACACACCAGCTTACTGGTGGAGAGGAGACAGAGTGATGAAGCCAATCAGTGTATGGGGATGATTAGGAGGCCATGACGGTCAGAGGCCAATGGGCAAATCTGGCCAGGATGCCGGGGTAACACCCCTACTCTTTTCGAAAGACATCCTGGGATTTTTAAAGACCACAGAGAGTCAGGACCTCGGTTTAACGTCTCATCCGAAAGACGGTGCTTTTTTACAGTATAGCGTCCCCATCACTATACTGGGGCATTAGGACCCACACAGACCACAGGGTGAGCACCCCCTGCTGGCCTCACTAACACCTCTTCCAGCAGCAACCTAGTTTTTCCCCAGAAGGTCTCCCATTCAGGTACTGACCAGGCTCAACCCTGCTTAGCTTCAGTGGGCAACCAGTCTTGGGCTACAGGGTGATATGGCTGCTGGCAAATCTGTCGGCATCATTTATAGCAGATTCTGTGACCATAAAGCAGTACTTTTTACTACCTCATTAACTCTTCCTCCTCTTACCTGTCCAGAATGAAGAACATTCTAGGTATCTCTGGGAATGCCCTCTAGAAGTTTAAGACCTGTCTGACTGACAGGCACGAGTTTGCTGGCAGCAGCAGATCCAGCTCAGCGCCACTCACATAAGGAGGTCCTCAGAGCTCTTCTGTATCTATATTCTTCCCTTTGGCCATATCATTCATAGCTATGAAGTAGGTTATTATTTTTATACAGATGATACTCAACTCTATTTTTAAATTAAAAGTGAAACTTCATCAGAACTTTCTCAGCTCACAACTTGCCTCAGCGAAATTAAAACCTGGATGGAGCATACATAACTGTTTAAAATTAATTTAGAACAAAACTGAACTCCTGCAAATTGGCACTAAAGTGCAACTTAAGAAAATTAGCTCTTTTATAATCACTCTTGACAGTAATCCCATCAGACCTTCTTCTAATGCTAGGAATCTTGGTGTCATTTTTGATTCCTCCCTTTCTAATTCCGCCCACATAAACCACATTAATAAACTTTCTTACGTTCACAACCGTAACATATCCCATGTTCACTCACTCCTATCTTTTTCTAATGCTGAGAAACCTGTCCATGCTTTTATTACATCCCACATCGATTATTGTATCTCACTGCTGACAAGTGCCGTTTCTAATCTTATATCACAGTTCCAGTTAATTTAAAACTCCCCTGCAAGGGTCCTTATGTGAACCAGCAACGAGAACATAACACTCGTCCTGCTTTGCTTTGGCTCCCGGTGTCTAACAGGATCAAATATAAAAATTCTATTAATAACCTACAAAGCTAAATGGCCTTGCACCAGACTACATCAGGGAACTACTTCATCACTATGCTCCTATTTGCCTGCTAAGGTGCCCTGATTCTGGCAATCTTTTTGTGCCCCATACTAACCTGCACTCTATGGGTGACATGGCCTTCAGTTGTATAGCGGCCAGACTTTGGAATGACCGCCCTAAATTAATTAGATCAGCTGACTCTATTCATTCTTTTAAAAAACAACTTATAACTCATCTGTTCAGGAAGACCTTTACTTTAACCTAACTTTCTACCCCTTCTTTCAATTTACCTCTCTGTCCAGATGCTGAGGATAATTTGTGTGTGTTGTAACCACAAGGGGGCACCAGAGCTCCCCAAACTACAGACACAGTAACACAGCACAGGTTGTATTCCACAAAAACACCTTTTTTACAATCTTCACACCAGTTATTAGCCACCATACACAATGAATATTCTATTTAAATCATCCTACTTCTTCCTCCAGTTCCCCCAGTGTGTTGCTTTCTGTAATCCCAGCTCTGACTCAATTGCATTGAGGCAACAGTGTTCCTTAATTTTTGTATTAGTATGTATTGTTATTATTATTTTTTCTGGACAATACTGAGGTCTCATGGATAAATGTATAATTGAATTTAAAAATATTTTCCTGAAGTCCAGAAATAGAGTTGACAATAAATATAAATGCTGTTCTCAAAATTCATCTCTGGATCTAAAAGCATAATAAGATTAAAGACTTATTTGGCTAAATCTTTTTTCTTACTAAATTGTTTTTCACTTGGATAAACCTCTTGAGAAATGCAGATTATCTTGTTTTTAGTGCTATCCCAGGAGGCAATTGACAGATAAACAGTGGCAAATGAACACATTAATTACTATTCTTTTTGTCTTTCTGAAGAAAAACAAAGCAAAAATCTTTTATTATAGTAGTGCAAAAGTGTACTTTTAATGTGGTAAATACAGTACAATTTCAGCACATTAGTAACACAAATGTTGTGTTTATCCAGAAATTTTCAGTAGTCACATTTAAGGTCTTTAGATATGTTGGGTGACAAAACCATTTGTGTAAACAACAGTTAAAGGTATCAAGACTTTCTGAAACAAATGCTTACACTACGTGGATAATGTACACTTAGTACAACAGCAACTCTGCTCATCTGACAGGAGACTACAGAGAAAAACATTTACAGTATAGTTTCTGAACATACAAGTGTGTGTTTAATGGAAATTCTGTAAACTTCAGAAGCTATTATATAAAAATAAGCTTGTAGGTTATAAAAACATTGCAGAGGTATTATAAATACAGTAATAACAAGAATTATATTTCATATCTACTTGGACGCTGAGCTGGTCACTTCAAAATAAAATTGAATTTAAGGCTCAAGTTCTTGTGTTGCTGTTGGTGAACTTTAATAGAGTTACTTGATCTGAATTATGTACTTGACATTCAGTTAGGTCATTTACAGTTTGAATCTGTCAAGTTTATTAATTGTTCATCTTTTTTACAAACTCCATTGTTGATGAAGAGCAAGTGAATAATGCAAAGTAAATAGTTACTGCATGAATGGTAAATTTTCGACTTGAGTAATATTCACTTATTATTCAGTGTTCACTTTTTAAAATAACTTTGCAGCGAGAGCTTTAGAAAACTATTAATACTACATTTAGAAGGGGTTAGACAATGCTTAGAAAGTTCATAAAAGAATGACTGGCTTTAGAGTATGTTTCCAACAACACAGGGAAAATACTTCCATAACAATACAGGTGCCGGTCATAAAATTAGAATATCATGATAAAGTTGATTTATTTCAGTAATTCCATTCAAAACGTGAAACTTGTATATTAGATTCATTCATTCCACACAGACCGATGTATTTCAAATGTTTATTTTGTTTTAATTTTGATGATTATAACTGACAACTAATGAAAGTCCCAAATTCAGTATCTTGGAAAATTTGAATATTGTGAAAAGGTTCAATATTGAAGACACGTGGTGCCACACTCTAATCAGCTAATTAACTCAAAACACCTGCAAAAGCCTTTAAATGGTCTCTCAGTCTAGTTCTGTAGGCTACAATCATGGGGAAGACTGCTGACTTGACAGTTGTCCAAAAGACGACCATTGACACCTTGCACAAGGAGGGCAACACACAAAAGGTCATTGCTGAAGAGGCTGGCTGTTCACAGAGCTCTGTGTCCAAGCACATTAATAGAGAGGCGAAGGGAAGGATAAGATGTGGTAGAAAAAAGTGTACAAGCAATAGGGATGACCGCACCCTGGAGAGGATTGTGAAACAAAACCCATTCAAAACTGTGGGGGAGGTTCACAAAGAGTGGACTGCAGCTGGAGTCAGTGCTTCAAGAACCACCACGCACAGACATATGCAAGACATGGGTTTCAGCTGTTGCATTCCTTGTTTCAAGCCACTCTTGAACAAGAGACAGAGTCAGAAGCGTCTCGCCTGGGCTAAAGACATAACTGCTGCTGAGTGGTCCAAAGTTATGTTCTCTGATGAAAGTAAATTTTGCATTTACTTTGGAAATCAAGGTCCCAGAGTCTGGAGGAAGACAGGAGAGGCACAGAATCCACATTGCTTGAGGTCCAGTGTAAAGTTTCCACAGTCAGTGATGGTTTGGGGTGGCATGTCATCTGCTGGTGTTGATCCATTGTGTTTTCTGAGGTCCAAGGTCAACGCAGCCGTCTACCAGGAAGTTTTAGAGCACTTCATGCTTCCTGCTGCTGACGAACTTTATGGAGATGCAGATTTCATTTTCCAACAGGACCTAGCACCTGCACACAGTGCCAAAGCTACCAGTACCTGGTTTAAGGACCATGGTATCCTGTTCTTGATTGGCCAGCAAACTCGCCTGACGTCAACCCCATAGAAAATTGATGGGATATTGTGAAGAGGAAGATGCAATACGCCAGACCCAACAATTCAGAAGAGCTGAAGGCCACTATCAGAGCAACATGGGCTCTCATAACACCTGAGCAGTGCCACAGACTGATCGACTCCATGCCACGCCGCATTGCTGCAGTATTCCAGGCCAAAGGAGCCCCAACTAAAGCTGTACATGCTCATACTTTTCATGTTCATACCTTTCAGTTGGCCAACATTTCTAAAAATCCTTTTTTTGCATTGGTCTTAATTGATATTCTAATTTTCTGAGATACTGAATTTGGGACTTTCATTAGTTGTCAGTTATAATCATCAAAATTAAAAGAAATAAAAATTTGAAATACATCAGTCTGTGTGTAATGAATTAATCTAATATACAAGTTTCACTTTTTGAATGGAATTACTGAAATAAATCAACTTTGTCATATTCTAATTTTATGACAAGCACCTGTATACCTTATGATACTACCTTACTTAGTACCATCACAAAATCAGCATCACAAAACAATTAAAAAATCACAGAAAATTATAAAAAAGCATTGATAGCCATGACAAAACATTTTTCCAGTGCAAAAACATGTTATACAAATAATTCACACATTCATTCATTCATTATCTGTATCCATCATGACAGTTTTGGAATGTAGGGGCTCTAGATAAGTAATCAGTCACACACACCCATACCGGGTCTTTTAGAATTTCCAATTTACTTAACTTGCATGCCTTTGGTTTAATTTATTGATTAATGTAACCTACAGAAGTTCACAAAAGCCAAAAAGTCAAATTAGATGCAAAGGAAATAGAGCCATTGTACAACCCAAATTAATTTCAAATTTGAAAGGTACGTTCAACTTCTTTTTTGGATCTGGCTTTGAGTAAAAAAAAATAAATACATTTGGAAAAAATAAGTTACTCATATTTGTGCAGTTTGTAGTGGATATCTTATAAGATGGTTACTGTAATATCTGTGGGATTACCAGAGACAAAATATTATATATGTAAAGCAACTGTCTTATCTATTGATATTACTCAAGTTTGGTGCATACAGTTAAATGATGAGGTTCCTTGTAACATTATCAACATTCCCCTGTGCCCATGTCACCTAACTGTAATAAAGAACTTGAAAGAAAACAAGTAAGCATTTTCCTTTTTTCCAAAATGACACTGAAAAGCACCTGAAAATGCTAATGGCTAATACAGTAATCCCTCACTTATCGCGGGAGATAGGTTCCAAGGCCGACCGCGATAACTGAATTTCCGCAAAGTAGGGACACCATATTTATTTAATTATTTAACGTGTATTTGGACGTTTTTAAACCCTCCCTGTATTGTTTACAACCCACCCTTTACTCTGTTAATAACAGGGACAACTGCTAAGCAATATGAAATCGGTAGATAATATGATAGCAATAGCAATAATATAATAGCAATTTGAAATCGGTAGATAAGTTTACACTTACCGTGTGATGATGGTGATGAATATGCTGCGCAGTAAAAATGATGACGATGAAGGATGATGATGACTTTTACTGCGCAGCCGATGACTGTATTTTACATCTTTTCAGACGCCGGTGCCATTTCCTGGGGCACCTCCTCCACGGTTCTCCACAGATTCTTGTTTTTGTTTTTTAAAATCCTTGGGTTTTTCGACTTGTAAATAAACCCTGGCTTTAACAAAAATCCCTCAGCATTGCCACACATCACGAGGGTCACACGATCCTTGTATGCTTTAAAGCCAGAAGCTTTTGCTTCCTCTTCGAACAGAAAAGTTCGCGACGGCATTCTTTTCCAAAACAAGTCCGTCTCATCCATACGGCCAAAGCAGATTCCATACGGATGATTGTTTTATTACGAGCCGTAACCACTCTCTTCGCCGACTTTTGAAAGGTGATGTTAGTCGTCTACCTAATGTTCGCCTCTTCCTTCTTGATGTAGCGAACGGTGGATTCGTTCATGCCATATTGGCGGGCCACAGCCGCGTACGTTCTCCCTTCCTTCAACATATCCAGAAGTTTCATCATTCTTCGTTGTCGCTTAGGCTCAGCACCAGCCTTGGAAGAAGGAGCACGTTTGGGAACCATTGCAGGGGGTGAAAATTGAAGTGAAGTTCAACACAATCCACAAAAAAATCACACACAGCACACTGTAAAATAAACCGGTCAGCGAGAAAGCATGAAGCGAATGACAAGGGGAGATACTGTGGGATCAAGGCATCAGTCAAAGCACCAATTACAGGCCCGATTAGAAAGCGGAAAGCTGTGATTTGTCATCTCCCTCCCATGTGACAATCACAGCCCGTGCTACAACGCACGTAGTCAGCGAACTTGTTTTGTAGTTCTTAGACTAGGAAATACTACTACTATATTTAAAAACCCGCGAAGTCGTGAATCTGCGATAAGTGAACCGCGAAGTAGCGAGGGATTACTGTATATCAATTAAATTGTCTCTCAGTGAGATTTAATCTAAACGTTCATTACAGGAAACAGGTTTGTTAAAGTGTTGAGCCGACAGCATTCTTCTACAAAGGGAGGAAGTATCATATACACTAATATAGAGGGCTAAGCCTCAAAACACACAAATCAGAGCATGTCAGTGGAAGGAGGTGAGAAGAGGAGTGTTTTTTGCTGTGTTTTTGGGTTTTCTGTTGGTGTGTTTTGTGACTGTGGGACTGAGGGACATGGGGAAGATGTGATCCCCCTGCGGAAGAAAAATAAAATCTTTATTTTCATTTTCACCCGTGCCTCTCGTGTCATTCTGTGTTGGGTCGGTGCCAACCAAGCAATTCTGCCACAACATATATATATATACAGTTGTACCTCGTTATACGTTCGCTTTGGAATAAGTCCAACTTGGTATATGTCCTATTTGAACGTGAAAAATTTTGCTTGGTATACGACCTTTGTTTGGAATACGACTCGCGTGCTACCCTTGTTTACCTCTCTCGAGACAAAGCCACGACTGCCCACGAGCGTCAGTGCACCAGTTGGTAGCATTCAGTGAACAACCCACGCTTTAACTCTCTGTGAATTTTCTCGTGTGTGGTATAGCGGGTCCACAGCTCCTGTCATAGGCCAGTTTTAAATTAAATAATCACCGCTTTCGCAGCTTGGTGAGGGGGCGTGGTGGCTCTGCAAGTGGATAGTATTGGGCTGAAGCGGTTCTCAGGGCAATTCTCGATGTGGGCTTTTCTCACCTAAGTGCACAGGTGACAAACCATCCGCATTCGTGATTGTTCCTGGGGCTGCTGATTTCAGCTGCCATGCACTCTCGATAAGTAGAAGCGTGAGTCAGGAAGAAGGGGAGGAAAAAGAAAGAAAGAGAAAGAAAGAACGGACGGGAGGTTGCAGGAGAAAGGAGGAGAGAGAGAGAGCGCAGAGGCAGGCTCGCGTTGCAGCTGAACAGGGAGCCTGGGTGTTGGGCCGACACCCGGGGAATAGTAGTAGTGGTCACTCTCGCTGAGTGATCATGGAGCGGGATTGACCGGAAGGAGGTTGCTGTGGATCCCAAGTCGCTGTCAGGAGGAGCCTACTAGAGCCAGGGATCGGAGAGGTGAACTGAACAGCTGAAGTTGTAGAGTGAAGGTCAGCTGCAAGTAGGGCGACTCCCCTGTTGAGACGCCCAGAGGGGGGAAGCAGGGGGGCCGCCGGGTAAAAAGGCACCGGACTTCTTGTTGTGTTTTTTTTTTTTTTAAAGAATGCTTCCTGCTGTATTTTAACCTCCTTGTGTTTAAGAAGACTTTTTTTCTATTGTTTTTAACCTCCACGTTTCAGTTCCGATTTTATGGATTTATTTATTGGAACTTTGGACACTGCACTTTAATTTGAACACCTTGTTTTGTTGATTGTTTTAATAAAAGCACTTTGCACTTTTTCACCATCCCGTGCTTTCTTGTGCCTCAATGCTAAGCTCATTGGTAACATTACCGACGGCGTAGGTTTCAAAGGTTCCCGGACAGCAGATGGGAACATGCAGCAAACCCGCATCGTCACAACGTGATTTTGTGTTTTTGCACGTAAATTTGAATTGATTGTTGAAAAGTATGAAGGTGGCATGTGTATCCGGGACATGGTTGCTGTATACTGTATGCCGAGAGCGACGGTATCTACGATTGTGAAAAACAAAAACGTTATTAAAAAATAAAGTGAGGTTAAATTTTCATTTCTTTCATCTAATTGCTTTTGTATTTATGTATTTTAGTATTAAGCAGTGTTTAAATTTTTATACAGCCCCATCAATGTATAATATGACAATAACAATAGGATTTTTTTTCATGGGAGTGGATTAATCATTTTTCCATTATTTCTTATGGGAAAAATTTGTTTGGTATACGTCCTGTTTGGTATAAGTGCAAGGACCTGGAACGGATTAAGGACGTATACCGGGGTACCACTATATATATATATATATATATATATATAGTGACGGATGGCCACGGGCATTACCTGGCCTGGATACCAGCTGGACAGAAGCACCAGGGGCCTCATGCATAACGTTGTGCGTAGAATTCACACTATAACATGCCGTATGGACAAAAGCGAAAATGTGCGTACACACAAAAAAATCCAGATGCATAAATATTTGCGAATACCAACTTTCACGTTCCTCCACTACATAAATCCCGGTCAGCATGAAAAGTAATGCACATGCACGCGCCTGCTGCCCCACCACAACTCCTCCCAGAATTACGCCTCTTTGAATATGCAAATCAACATAAATATCCCTTAAGCTCAGCGTTCTGTGAAAAGGCAATGGCAAAAGCACAGGGGGAAGAAGAAGAATTTCAGCGAATACCAAATTGGAGGAAAGGAAAGACGTACTATTTGTTGGTTTAAACAGTGGTGTAAACAACAAAAGGAAGTTGATTGAGTGACATAGAGTGTCGTAGAAACTCGAAAGCTCAAGTTCACAAAGTCGCACAGTGCCCAAAATAAAGTCTGAGTGTCATATGAAAGCTTAGGGTACAGAGGAAAAAAAATAGGCACACAGTGGGGAAAAAAGCACGAAATGTCAACTTTAGTCTCGAAATTTCCACTTTAATCATGTAGTTTATTTTGTCATTAAAGTAGAACATCATAAACTTCACCTTTAAATCGTTTAATGTACTAGTTTCTCAAATCCCATCGTAATTAAGGTAGCATGTTAAATGCTTTGTTTTGTATATGTTCTTCTATGTGCTCTATGTGTGTGAATCACTACATGCTTCTTAAACGGGCTTTCTCTTCCTCCAACATGACACAGAATCCATTACATTCGTGATATTAGAGCTCTCTGAATAATTAAAATATTGAGTTGTATACTTGATATCATTTTCATGATGATAGGAGTTAAGGCATGTTATTAAACATGGGAACATGGTGCCGCAGTGATTGTTCATGCCTCATGCAAGATGCTTGCTGCGCCGTGCACGACCTTTGATGAAATAATTTATTGCAGCAGTACTGTCTCTTTCAAACGTACTAACCCCCAATTCCTGTCCTCACTTTTCTTTCTCCAAATACCCAATCGCCACACAAACAGCTCTGTAATAGACATTAAGCCATCTTTAAGCTTAGAACGCCGATTCTTCAAAACATTTAAGGAACATTAAAATATCTTCGTAGTACATGTTTAATTATTCTGTCCATCTATCCTTCCAGTGTCACGCCAGCCCCAGCAAGAATACAGCGCGAGGCAGGAACAATCTGTGAATGGAGCGCCAGCTCCTTGCTAGCGCTGCGGCACCGTGTCCTCACATGTTTAATCATTCACAATATAGATTATAATATAATAAACATATTTTGCTGCATTTCATGTTAAAAATGATATTGTCATCATATGTACATATGCGCTTTATAAAGTGGCTCAGGTTGTGCAATATTATAACTGTATCGCAAGTTTACAGTGAGGTAATTGTACTTATAAGTACAAAGCGTTCTACAAGGAGCACTTGATGGACTGATTGAGTGCGTTTATAGTTCTTGGGATGAAACTGTTTCTGAACTGCAAGGAATAGCTCTGAAGCGTTTGCAGTATGAGAGCAGTTCAATGAAGAGCATGGCTGAGGCATCGTGTGCTTGATGCTGTTTACCGATAATTCTCTTTCCAGTCAGCTGCCGTAGAGCTGTGATTCCCCACTCAGATACAGTGATATAAATACTCCAAGTGGTGCAGTGAGAGTAATATGGAAAAAGATGATCTGCTGTGGCAACCCCTAACAGGAGAAGCTGAAAGAAGAAGGTGCAGTGAGTGTAACAACGCTAAATCAGCTGTGGTATTTGGAAAAGTTTGGCCAATCTGTGGACCATTATATTGTTACAGGTTAATTACAGTCAGATGCATTAAACTAATAAACAATATGCACTTAATTTCAGTGTATTTATAAAGCTGCATCAGGGATGTGGATCTAAAAAAGAAAGGGAAACAACACTGGAACAGTAGCACTGCTTTGACGCTGGGTGCCGCCAGTTTGCAAAACTGAGCAGAGAACTTGCGTATGCCAGGGTTTGAGCTACCGTGAAAATGTGAGTTTAGGTTTTATATATCACGATTTGAGCATGGAAACGTTCATGCGCAACATTTTTGTACGCACGCACCGTTTATACATGAGGCCCCAGGGGAGAGAGCATCTACAAGGCACTACCTTCCCTGGGACGATAAAGGCCAGCCCCCCTGTTAGGCTGTGGCACCGTGGATTCCCGCAGGGAGTTGGAGTTTGGCACAGTCCTGTTGGGTTCAGTGGTGGCCACCAGGGGGAGCTGTAGAACCCTACTTTGGGTTTCCATCACACCTGGAAGTGGTTCCTGTTAACTCTCCACACCCAGGTGTAACATAAAAATAGCCGCTTCACTCCATTCAGTGAGTTAGAGTCAGGAGGAAGATAGACGAAGCTTGACCGTGGAGAAATGGAGGCAGAAAGGAGAAGAAAAGGAAAAGGGACAAGCGCCTCCCCACTTGTAAATAAACATGTGCTGTGCTGGAACTTGTGTCTCTGTCTGTCTGTGTCGAGGTTGGGGTGGCTGATATATATATATATATATATATATATATATATATATATATATATATATATATATATATATTATAATAATAATAAAGAGAATAAA
This sequence comes from Polypterus bichir lapradei, assembly GCA_026402145.1. NCBI lineage: Eukaryota > Metazoa > Chordata > Cladistia > Polypteriformes > Polypteridae > Polypterus > Polypterus bichir. Next base: position 4,506,957 of record JANRMT010062833.1, on the reverse strand, counting down.
CATAGAAATTCAGACTTTGATGATTATCAAAATGAAATAAACCTCAAAAACCACAAACATGTTCAAAAAAGTATTAGTAAACAGCCAAGTGTAAAGTTTGTTTTAGATAAAATTCCAAAAATGCAGAAGGGTTGGCGTGGTATGCAAGAAGAAAAGAGTCTGGAACTTGTTTATAAAAATTCCCAAGAATAACTATAGGCAAATAAACCTTCATTCAGCAGCTTCCAACACTTTTTGAGCCACAGCTCTAAAAGACTCTAAAAGAAAGTAATACATCCATAATAATATTAAATTATATCATCAGACATAAAAGATTGATCATATGTACAACTTAAATAATTCAATATCTTCATCATTTCTTGTGAATCCAGTCTAAAGTGGAACAAATCATAAAAAACAACAATACGATTCTGGAAATATTGCCTTTCTTTATTAAAAGGATGATAGTGTATCAAATGCATTAAAGTCTACCTCAACGCAACAATTTTATTAATCTCAGTCTATTACAGCAGCTTTCCGTTAGATGAGTAAGATGAGTGATTAAAAAGACTTTCAGTGGAATGTGAATAAAAACCAAACAATAGAATTGTTAAACATTAAGTGGAGGAATAAAAAGAAAAGACAGAGAACAGCACTTTTTTCACGTTCAGAAATACTATATCTGACTTCAGGGAACATATTGTAACAACTGTGAATAATGGCTCAAAGACTTTTTTAGCCTGTGACTTTATTTAAAGAAAATATATTCAATTATATACCTTATTAAAGAAAACAATTCCAATTTTATGCCTTATTAAGCCCCAAGTCACTACAGGTGTTAAGTTTGTAAATCCAGATATCTTCTTTCTGTAAAAAAGTGTGTGTTGCAGTGTCCAGCCTGTGGTAGGGGGTTCACTACCACCATTACTGTGAATTTTAATTCAGTCAGGCTGTGGTTAAGTGTAATGAAATGCTGAGCCACTGGTTATTTATGAGAGCTATATTAAATGTAGCTCTTATATTCTAAAATATGGTGTTGGCTACTGCAAAATGTCTTGCCAACTTTCAGGAAGGGACATTTCATTAAGTAAATCACTCATTTGATACTTTTATTTAAACTATGTTTAAGAATAATATTGCCATAGGGACTCTTGTCTTTAAAAACATTAACACAACTAAAAGAATGTAAACATAGGTAATGCAATGGTTTTAAACTAAAACTAAGTGTCTGGTTTGTCCAAAAATGAAGTAGTACATAATTCTCATTGAAACTTTCGGTAGCACAAAATCATCTTACCATTTATATGTCATTCATATGAGTGCTACAGTATGTATTATTATTCACAAGTAAATGTAATGCAAAAGTTGGAATTAACTTCAGATTAATACACCTAAAAATTATTTAATTAATATGAGTAGAATAAAAAAACAATTAATGGACAGAGAGGCGATAATAAACTAAGTTCCATAACTATGGTAGCCTACCCTATGCTAAACCTCTAAAGCTATAATTTGTATAACAAAACATTTGCAAATATAATAATGTATAATAATATTTGGATAATTTAAGATTTGTGTTACAATTTGGCTGAACCAATAATATTTTGTTAACAAAATATATATGTTATTCTCTTGACGTAATGCACTAATGTAATGCAGATGTCCCATTTCTTCACGTTCACTTAATCCTTTGTCATAGACATAATCTAGTTTAAAACTTTTTTGCACTCATCAGAATTGTACCATAGTAGAAATGAAGCGTCAGCAGTTTTGGGAGTGACGTCAACTGAATAAAAAACTAGAAGTTGCAAGTAACTTTTATTGCAAATGCATCTTTTAAGAGCAACTAATATGCAATGAACTGTATGTGTCTTACACAGAAAATAATGGCCAGTATCATGAACTAGCTGTAGGAATCAGTACATATGTTTGCATGAATATTGGGTGCCCATAGATAGATCTTTTGTCAGGGAATGACTCTATAATTAAAGCATAGTCTTGAGTCATTGTTACAAATTAACCCAAAAGTGGACATCTTTAATTACAATAAGAAAATAAACAAGTGAAACAAAATACACACAGTAATTACTAAAAAGCAACAAAATTAAATGAAAGAACACTTGGTTAAAGATAAAAAGAGTAGTCACAGTGAGGCAGTATAAAGGCATACTGCTGTAAATATGAAGGAGCCCCAGTTATGTAATGCATTGGCTGTTAGTTTTGTCAGGGAGAGGGTGTGCAGCTTGGCCTTCTCCTTAGAATTAATTAAAAAGGTCAATAGTTGAAAATCAAGAAACATTTCTGAAACTGGGGAACTGTATCATTTAGTACAGACATAATGGTTAGCACAGGTACAATCAATCAAGATCTTTTGGTATGGTTGTCCCCATTCCCACAAAATGTATCTCTTAGTTAAGGAAAGCTCTTACTACAGTATATTCTGACAGTTCTGACAACAAGCTATTTGGAAAGGACACAAGTGTACTGATATTTGAAAGTGCTACTGACATTTGCTCTTTTTGTACAAGAAGGATGGAATTAGTAGAATTTAACCAGGAATAAGGCAAACAAGGCTTATAAATTACTGAAATCAATGCATGGAGAAAAATGTTTTTTTATTTGGAGACAGTGCCTCTTTAATGTGGGTAGAATCACATTTGAATCTCTTTCATATGTGGATCTAGATCAGAAATGCATTTGATTCATGGCCATGCAATGTAAGTAAATGAGAACAATCAGATCAGAATGCATGTGTTTTTTTGCTTATACGCATGGACTAACTACTGTCGTCATCAGCTAGCACGAGCAGCATAACAAAACAATAACTGAAAGGAGCTACAGGGGTAACAACAGTCACGGTCTTGTTTCTCGTCACACACACGTCTCTTGGTGCAACAGTCCCTGCAAAACCTAGCCTTCTGGCTTTTTTTCACCTTCTCAACCTAATCAAGTACCGCCGATAAACTGATTGCCATCTTCCAAAGCAAAATGTGATGCATACCCTAGTTACTAGCACACCCATTTTGTCGGTTTTAATACCATGAGTTGTCTCTCCAATATGGTGTTTTTAATTGTTGGTGACGCAGATGACTCATGCCATTTCAGAGAATAGATGCAATTCACATTACAGTTAGATACAGGTCACTTGTATGTATAAAGGTGAATTGTCAAGATAGGTAAATCAGATCTGAGCAAAAAATCGGAACTGACCAATGAGGCTTGTAATGTTAATGTAGCCATTGAGTCTCAGTTTCTACATGCCTTGAAACCTGACAGCTCCCCATGATGTTAGTTAAAAGTACAAGGTGGTGTAGCTTTTGTTTGTAGATTACATATCCATGTATGATGCGGTTTGTTTATGTAGGATATGCATGTGCCAAGTCATAACATTCTCTGTAGCTAACTCATTGTATGTTCCATAGTATCAGACTAAGATTTCAATAGTTTAGCGAACACTGGAGCACTAACAGAACCCCATGATTATAACTTCACATGAGTAGCAAGGAAAGAGGAACTTCCTACCTTACTTCTGACTAAAATTATCCTGCTACTGTTAGCATCAACCTCACCAACCCCAAATTTCAACGTCCCTTGTAGAGGTTGGTTTAATAAATCCCAGCATGAAACTAATGGTTTGGGTAATGTAAAATGTACTGTAGCTCCAATAAATTGTAATTTCTTGAGCAGTCTGCAGAATTAAAAATGGTACTAGGGCTCAGGACTGCTGTGCTGAACGCTACTGCTAGGGACCCTGTTTGTGGGCTATATAAACAACTCTGTATGTGAAGTATAAGCTCTCTGGTGTCATGCTTCTTTTTACTTGTCTGGATTGGAAGTATAAATTTCATAACATTTTTCAAACCTGCTTAATCCATTTCAGAGCCATTGGGGGCCAGTGAAGATCATGTAAGCATTAAGGTCCTCAAAATCCATGAGTTGTAATCTTTTCTTGTAATTAGGTCTTTTCACTTTATGGGGCTGCATGGCTAATGCATTTTTAGGAAAGATAGGAGATAAATCGAAATTTTTTTTGTAAGTAGGCTATACTTGGCTTGTGGAAGAGAAATTAATCGCCAAACCACCTGTGATGTAGTTACATCAGAGTATTATTTTCCTGTTTATACATTTTGAAAACCTGAATATAGAAGTGAAAGAAATTCAAGTTATACTTTCTTTGTAAAGGGATGTCTGTTCATTCCAGTTATCTGTTCTATACAACTTATTTTTAACCTAAACTACATTTTGTCATGTATATATATTGTGTGGCATGCATTCTAACCATGAGTTTTTGCACAATTTATTTAATAGATTTTAGAAGCTGCCGCATGTAGCAAATCAAAAAGTAATTTTTTTTTTTTTACCCATTACTTATTTAGTGTTTTTATATACAGGATTGTGATATGTGTCTGGAAGCCTCATAACTGTTTGGGGAGCATGGTAAAGCTGGTCAAAATGTCATCTTGAGTTAATGTCTTCCTTGGCTGTCATTAAGTTAATTTTTAATGTTTTCTATTTGCAGAAAGACTGGCTATTTTAGTGATTTTTATAGCATGATGTCCTCAACATATACCCATTAGCATTTTAGTTTCTGAATTGCTCTCTTTGCTCACTCATCATCTCCTCACAGTTAGTCCTACAGATTCATACCTTTACATTAACCTATCTATTTAGCACACTTAGTCATTCACAATTTCCAAAAACTCATATTTCGTTATCACAATAGTTGTTTTGGATCATAGTGAACACAGTATGTGTTAAATCAAAGTGTTGAACAAAATTCATTTCTCAAATACAGCTGTTCAGTTTCATCATAAGGTATTACAAAATAGCAGCAGTACTTCCTGAAAACAGAAGCACTATGGCAGGTGCGCATGCTCCATGTGAGCTGTCTTCTCTTGATAGCTTAGATACAGGAGTATAGACATGGGTGGGCATGGATAGGCTTGGGTATGCCTAGATACACCCTAATTAGTCAAAGGCCTACCCAATCAGACCAAAGTACAATGGTTTTTCATTTACATGAGTGACAAATGCACATTTTTATGCAATCTGAGGCTGAGGAGCAAATTCACATGTAATGCCCAGGCCCAGAGCCTGCCAGGATGTGCTGCACCAATCAGAGATGCTCTTTTTCTTGCTCATATCCCTCATAACCCCAAACGGATTGTTGTAATTTTACTTAGGCACTTGCTACCATGGTCTGTACTACGGAAATGTTAATTATTGGAGGGAATGACGCTGATCATAACAATATTTTGTCATCATTTAACTCAGTTGGAATCACCATTAATTTTACTGAATCAGCCCGCAATCTAGGAGTTATCTTTGACTATAGCATGTCATTTAAAGCACACAAAGTTGTCTAAATCATGTTTCTTCGATCTTACAAATTTTGGGAAATTAAGGCATTTTCTAAATAAGGCAAATTCTGAGAAATTAATTCATGCATTTATTTCTAGGATTGACTACTGCAATTTGGTGTTCACTGGATGCTCAAACTGTTCTTTATACAGCTTCCAAATTAATCCAAAATGCTGCTACAAAAATTATTACAAGAACAAGAAAATACAAACAAAATTCCAGTTCTTAAATCCTTACACTTGCTCCCGGTTAAGTTTAGGGCAGTTTTCAAAATCCACCTTTAACATATAAAGCCTTAAATGGCCTAGGTCCGGCTTACTTATCTGAACTTATCATGACTTACAAACCGGAACATTTAGTTCTCAAGATGCCAGTCTGCTTATGATTCCAGAGATTAATAAAATAACAGTGGAAGGGTGTGCTTTTAGTTACAGCGCCCCTAAACTGTAGAATGGTCGGCCTGCTACTATAAGAGATGCTCTTTGGTCTCAGCTTTCAAATCCCGGCTAAAGACTCACTACTTCAGTTTAGCATATCCTGAATAGAGCTGCTGATTAACTGTACAGACTGCATCTCTGTTGTTAGTCATTAACACTAAAATATAATTAACATGATAGTTATAATTTGTTACAAACCTCACCTATTCTGTTTCACTTCTGGGTACTCAAATGTGACACTTGGTGCCACTGCCCTACTGCCAGGTTGTTTTCCCTGCCTAAAGTAAAGTCATCTCTGATGGATGATCGCAGGAATCGTCGGGTAGAGGGGTCCTTTTATCGGATTGGCTGACTCAGCTGTGGAATGGCGAAAAGGGGGAGGCAGCTTAATGGCTGATGTCTCCAGGACTCTGAACAAATCCAAATCGTATTACGTGATATCATCTACTGTTGAATTCTGCTCTGTACTTGTAATATTTCTTTTGCACTATTATATTGTATTGAGGATTACTTGTGTAATGTTCTGTGTATTGTATTGTGTTTACCCCCTTTTTTTAACACCCACTGCATGTCCAACCTACCTGGAAAGGGGTCTCTCTTTGAACTGCCTTTCCCAAAGTTTCTCCCATTTTTTCCATACAAGTGTTTTTTTGGGAGTTTTTCCTTGTCTTCTTAGAAAGTGAAGGCTGAGAGGCTGTCAAAAGCCCATTGCGGCACTCCTTGTGTGATTTTGGGCTGTACAAAAATAAATTGTATTGTATTGTACTTGTGTTAACTGATTATCATTTGCATCTTTTTCTGCAGTAGCTGCCACAACTTTTTATGGAATCAACAGTATAAGCAACTAAAATAACAAAAAATAAAAATTTATCTGAACTATTTTGTCACTTTGACGCTGGTGAAGAATCCTCAACTCTATGGTGGGCTTTCATTGAGTTTACATTAAAAACATTGCAGATAAGTGCTATGATGAATTGAAGTCTGTCTGCCAATGTAGTAATAATAATAATAATGTATTTTATTTATATAGCACCTTTCCCCTGCTCAAGGTAACCTTAAACGTAAGAATCCACTCCTATCAAGGCCAAGAGACAAAGAAGAAAACACACTAGAGGAACCTAACACTTAGAGCTAAAGTTCTTTACAATCATAGTTTCTGCCTTGGAGTTGAATCTACCTTCAGCCTCAAAAAAAGCTTCTTCACTACTAGGACCACCAACAGATTTGTCTTTCATTGATGAACCAACCACGAAAGCCAAGTTGGAATCATTCCCCCCATCAACAATAGCAGCAAAGGCAAACCATTTCCTAATATGTTGTGATGCATGCAAATCAGGATATTCCACTTTAAGGACCATGTGAAACTGAAGAGTCATGTATCAAAGGATATTTTATGGAAATGTTCAAACTTATTACATTGTATTACCCCAAAGTTGAAAATAGGCTGAGACATCTTCTAGAAAATGCTAACCTGCTGAGAAATTTGTTTTATGTTTTCTTGACTAATGGGCATAAAAATAAGTCTAAATGTAAACTTGTTTCACTATGCTGGTGCAATCAAAGAAAGGGCAGGTGGATCTCTATGGACAGTAGACATGACTTCTAACGAAATATCAAAAAAAATACTACAGGTTTTAGAGCCACTGGGACCGGACCCATCTTTGTGTGTTTTGCTTTGATGGTGAATTCATCATGTCTTAAAAACTAGAGAGTTCTGCAAGTAACATTAAAGCAAACTTGTCCAGAATCTGTTTATGTTTATTTCTCACTGTCTTTATCTGGTTCTCTGAACTGCAGCTATGGCATCTAAACATGTAAGCATTTTCTTTGAAAGCCTCACCTTCTTACATAATTCCATGACTGGGGCCCAAAGGTATTTCTGCTTCATAGAAATTTAGGAGACACAGCTCAGTAGACAGGGCTTTGAGCTGGAGTGATTCACTGACACATGATGTAGTTCAAAATCATGTTAAGTCAGTAATGTACACGTTTTGCTATAATGGAAGTGCTTGCTGTAAATTCAGAATCAAATGGCCTAACTAGAGTAGAGTCTTCATTACGACATATTCAAACTAAAGAAACTTTTGTTTCTTCTTGTAACACCTGGTAAAGTTTTTGAGACTACTAGCTTTGAAAAGAAAGAGCTTCAGGGTTCCACCCTGTCTGTATTACACTACATTGATCTGATTAATAATTTTTGGTTAGATTTGTTAAATTCTGACATACCAATAAATTGAACAAACATTAAATTACTCAGTGTGATATCCCTGCCTCACATAACAGGATGGTGCCTGCAAAGTTGTCTGATTCTGTATTAGCTACTAAAATAGTAAAATCTTTCTAATATTAATCTTGATTTTAGGCAAATTTTAAATAATGTGCTGGACAGACAGTTTACGAAATTAAGTAGCAGAGACCAGCAGCTGCTTGTCTCCAGGGATGCAACACATTTGCTGCAAAATAGTTTCTGGAATCACCATGCCTGCATTATGGAATACTTATCTAGTGTTCAGAATTCATTGTGTTTACCCATCCAACAAGTCGGACAAGTTTGTAATCTCTTTTGGAAGTGTGTGAGCCAAAGAAAAACTGCCTGAACTTGTCTGCTTGTTAGACTAGGATACCCTGACTTCATTTGTTCCAGTAGATATAAATTAGAAAATGAGATCATATGTAACATTTAAGTTTTAACATTTAATGGAATATTACATAATATTTTGTTGTCTGATAACAGTTTTCATATAAGAAGTTTTATACCTCTTAACCAGGTATTTGCCCATGACTCTTAATAGTTAAATGTTTTGGGACTTTACCTAATGGCAAAGGGTTGTCTCTGGAATATACCATTTATCTGTATGCTGACTGGTGTAACTAGAATGCGTCATAGTCATTATAGGTAAATAAAACTAGCTGATTACATCCAACCCGCTGAATCCAAACACAGGGTCACAGGGGTCTGCTGGAGCCAATCCCAGGGCACAAGGCAGGAACCAATCCTGTGCAGGGTGCCAACCCACCGCAGGACTCACACAAACACACCAAGCACACACTAGGGCCAATTTAGAATCGCCAATCCACCTAAACTGCATGTCTTTGGATTGTGGGAGGAAACCCATGCAGACATAGGGAGAACATGCAAACTCCACGCAGGGAGGACCCGGGAAGCGAATCTGGGTCTCCTAACTGCGAGGCAGCACTGCTACCACTGCGCCACCATGCCGCCCTTAGCTGATTAAATTTTCTATTAAATTTATTCAGTCTGCCATGTTGCAATAAACAAAGAATGTGGGGTTCCACCAGTTGGTGTAAATAAAAGATGTCTTGTTGAAGTTCATTTGTAACTACAGCTCAAGAGCTTGACAACTGCCCTGCAGATTATTTTTCCTAATGTTAATACACTATTGTAAGTAATAGTCACGCTTCCAAGTCCATCATGCAGTGCTGAGTGACTCTTTTCAATTCTTAATTAGATCAGGACACATTTGTGATATCCAGTTTCAATAGATTGCCTAAACAACTTGCCTGTACAGTATAACCCAGGGCCATCCTAACAGCATCATAGGCCGCAGGGCAAAGTAGTGCGCTGGGGCTCCTGTTTTGATAGCAAAACAGAAACATACATAAGCATCAGAAACATTGTGGGCACCTATATTCCTGGGGCCCCGGCCAGTGCCCTTTGTGCCCATAAGTTAAGATGGCCATGGCAGAATCTCGTGTTACGTGAGGTCAAAGTTCCTAGAGGAAATTCACATATAGTGAAATGTTCTTAGACAATCACATATATTTCCTGCAAAATAATAGCAAAAATGGTTTAAACTATACATACTGTACATCAATTGGTTTTTTATATACAGTAATCCCTCCTCGATCATGGGGGTTGCGTTCCAGAACCCCCCGCGATAGGTGAAAATCCGCGAAGTAGAAACCATATGTTTGTATGGTTATTTTTATATATTTTAAGCTCTTATAAACTCTCCCACACTGTTAACATTATTAGAGCCCTCTAGACATGAAATAACACCCTTTAGTCAAAAGTTTAAACTGTGCTCCATGACAAGACAGAGATGACAGTTCTTTCTCACAATTAAAAGAATGCAAACATATCTTCTCTTCAAAGGAGCGCCGTCAGAAGCAGAGAATGTCAGAGAGAGAGAGTGAGATAAAAGCAAACAATCAAAAAATCAATACGTGCTTTTGTGCTTTTAAGTATGCCGACGCACCGCGATAAAGCGGCATTTTTTTGAGGAGCGTCCGTAACCTCTAGGCAAACAGCCTCTGTGCAAACAGCCCCTCTGCTCACACCCCCTCCGTCAGGCAGAGAGAGAGAGACAGAAAAAAGCAAACAATCACCGCACGGGAAGCATATTGTGAATCATTGAGGAGTTTTAGTTAATACGTAATACATGCTCTGATTGGGTAGCTTCTAAGCCATCCGCCAATAGCGTCCCTTGTATGAAATCAACTGGGCAAGCAAACTGAGGAAGCATGTACCATAAATTAAAAGACCCATTGTCCGCAGAAATCCGCGAACCAGCGAAAAATCTGTGATATATATTTAGATATGCTTACATTTAAAATCCGCGATAGAGTGAAGCCGCGAAAGTCGAAGCGCGATATAGCGAGGGATTACTGTAAACGTGCATTAGTAACTTTAAATACTAGAAATGTAATTTTGCAGGTGATTTGGGCTATGTGGAAGAAGATACAGTTCAGTACAGCCAGATAGGAGCAAAGGCATACTTTAAATAAAAGACAGTTGACCAGTTTATATCCAGACATGAGAAGATACACATGGTGATTAAGCCAAAGTTGCACTGGGTAGGAAGGAGGAGAACAGGAGAGGGCTACATCTCATTCATTGTCATTAGGAAGGAGAGAATAAGCGTGAGAAAGAACAACAGGCTCCCGTCTCCCTTATTCTCACAAGACCACACACCAGGTTGAGCAAGATATTGCTGGATGGTACACAGAGAAGAGTATCTCACTTCCTCTCCTACTGTTGATTACATTGAGTGAACTTACAATATCTTTTTCCTGTACCACTGTGTGCAGTTGTAAGTATAAGAGAATATGAGTAGCACAGAACACATGTCTTTCTTGTTTTTGCACCAACCCATGCCTCAGAGGATGAATCATAACAAGCATATATTGGATTGTAATTGCCCTGGTGTGGAAGACAGTGAACAAGAGTCTGTGGTGGGTCTTTCTTCATGCTGTAGTGACCAAGACAAATCAACAGAACAAATTCTTTGCACTCTTTTATTTCATTTTTGCCAGCTTGGGTAAAGCTAAATTCACATAAATTGATGTTATACTATCCTGTTGTTTGAAGAGAATCTTGTAAATGCTGTAGAATGTAAATTATTTCTATTTTCAATTTCAGGCTCTAACATCTGCCTATGGACTAAAGGCCAAAATCTTTACTAAAAAAGCAGACTCTCATGTGTGCATGTGTGCCCGTTATGACGCAGTAATGTATGCAGTCTTTGTAATACTTGCCTAAGCTCTGTTTCTGTGAGAGTAAGAGACAGTATGTATACTGTAGCGAGTGGCTGGGGCTGCTACCCAGCCGGGATGCCCAGGAGAACCGGAGGAGGGCTTGCGCCTCTTCCAGACCACGAGGGGGCGACCGCCCTGGTTGCTTTGGGGACCACGGGTAGAGAGCTTGGAAGCTCAACCCTGTAGGGGCCCATGGTCACCACTAGGGGGAGCCCCAACGCCTGGAGAGCCCTGGACCTAAGCACTTCCGCCACACCCGGAAGTGCTGGGGGGAACAGGATCAGGGACAACTGGAGTGCTTCCGGGCACACAACTGGTGCTTCCGCCACACAGGGGAGTGCCGGCAGAAGATTACTGGAGGACACCTGGAGCACATCCGGGTGGATATAAAAGGGGCTGCCTCACTCCATTCGATGGCTGGAGTTGAGTGGAAGAGGACAGAGCTTGGAGGAGAGGAGTGGAAGCGGACCAGAGAAGAATAAAGGCATTGTGAAAGTCCAGGACTTAAAGGGGTGATTGGTGCTGCGGCACTGGGTTTGTGTTCACTAATTGTAAATAATAGAGTGTAAAATAAACGTATGTGGTGAAATCATCATGTCTACCTAACTGTGTCCGGGCTGTACCTCACAATCTATACATTTGATTATATTGCATGAGAACTGGATTGTAAAATGTTCGGAGTTACCCCTATGCTTTAATGATGGTCTGCTGGAGCCACGGCCACCCACTTTTACACAGGGTACCCAATAATTATCTTGTGACTCTGCTCTGTTTGGGATCCTGTAGCTCTTCAATGGATTTGGCATTCACTTTGGGATGTGACAATACATTGTAGATAGATTTGATATTTAGGAAAATGTCATATTCTCACATTCTAAACATACACAGTAGACATAGAAAATACAGTGTCTTGCCAACATAACAGTGTGCCTAAAAGGAAATAATACTTTGTCAGGGTCACATTTTAAGAACAGTATTGGCAGTGCTAATATTGTATACCTTGATGGAATTGTAAGTAACTGTGTCTAACTTCACATGATTACCCAATACATAGTTGAAATTAGATACAGTATAGCTGAATACTTATTTCTCATTAAGAATAGTTCATGGTTGACTAATAACCTATAATACACATTAGCATTACACAGAAAGTAAGCATAGCTTATATTACCTAAATATACAATTAATTTTACAGGTAATTAAAATAATTATATATGTAATTATTCTGCAATTAGAGATGCCTACAGTAAACTAAAGTAAGACCAGTGGTAATGTGTGAGCCATTTTAGACTGTCAAAGAGTCTGATTCTCTGCCAGGTTACTGCCTGCTTGGAGTTTGCACATTCTGCTTATGTTCATTTTGGTATTTTCAAAGTATTCAAGTTTACTTCCATATCCTAAAGACAATTAAAGTTAAATTAAATAAATAGTGATTTTTAAATTGTCTTGGTTAGTCAAGTATTAGTATTTGAAGAATATGTCCTACAATGTACTGACATTCTGGCCCAAGGTTGATTTGTTTCTTACATCTAAAGTTGAATGAACAGACAGTGGCTTTTTGCCATCCTTTAATGGAATAGCGAGGGTCAAGAAACCACAAAAGAGTTGTCAGGAAGTGTTTGTATACCAGGATGGTAGTGCTGTTTATTTCCATCAGACAGGGTGTAAGAAAAAAAGCAAAAATGTAATGAATGAATCATGCAGTAGCACTGTGCTGTGTTCACTGAATCTACTGATGTACTGACTCCATTTTGGTTCTGACCCTGTTTTCATACATGCTGGTGACCTGAAGAAGTGGAAATGGAATTGGGATGGAGGCGGGTTCATTAATCAAGGTCTGGGTTTGGATCAACTTAGGAGCTGTTATCGTTTTGCCAGGGTTTCGCTCATTGCTTTTTTGTTTATTCAGTTATTTTTTATTAATTATTATGTTATTAAATGTGTTTTTTTTTTCATTATCTTTTATTGGATTTTTTAGTATTTTGTACTTTTACCTTTTGTCCTCTTTTTTTGTTAGTTTTTCTTGTTCTTTGTATATTGAACTCAAGAAGGTGGGGTTCTTGTGCTGCTGAAGCTGTTGTCTCTGGTGTGGGCAAATACAAAAGCCTCAGACTCCTCAAGCCAGGGCAAAGGCATTAGCAATAAGCAATTAGCAATTTGTGTATCCTTTAGATTCCATTCTTATAAATCGTATTGCCCTATTGACCTTTTTTACCTGAATTCTGCATTTTTTTATGCTTTCATTTGCATTTAACTTTTCGGTTTTGTTGATTATTTATATTTATTCTTAATTGTTGGAAATTTTGCATTTTAAAATTTTTCTTTGCAGTTTCCTGCAATCTTTGTTTGTTTTGGGGCTTCATTCTGTATTTAATACAATAAATAAAGTTTAATTTCTCGGTCCCCCTCTCCAGTACCACTAGGATGCAGGCCTGCATAGAGTTTTTGGCCTAGGCCTCTTTTGAAAGATTCAGTTGGAACTGAAAGAAGCACACAAATAAGGTGCAAAATAAATAATAATCAAAGCAGAAAGTAGTTTTCTCATGCTAGAATATGGGTCTTTCCTTTATCAGGAAAAAAGTGGAGGCAATTACTGAGCATGTCACTCACCATTAAAGAAAGGTGGCTGTCATCTACGTATGCACGTATGCTCCACAGTGACACAAGGCATAATAGCAACTAAAGTACATTCTAAAGCCGCCATGGTTTTCAGTTAACCTTTAATTAGAAGTTACAAACACAGTAATATTTTTGATCATACTTTACCTTAACTATAGTCAATATGACTATTACATGTTGTAAACGGGGAACTTTATTTGGCACATAGCACACCACACTTTAGGTATATACTGTTAGAAGGACATATCACCACATTAAATATACTATACTTTATATAAGAATATGTATATACATGATATATACTGTATACACTTCTATGACCAAAGTGTCTGCTACTTGCTTATAGTGGAAGTCGACCCTTCAGATTCAGTGTTTCACAGCTTCATACATGTAGGAGGCTGGAATCTCTTTACAGGTTTCTCTAAACATTGACAAACTGTTTCCACTCTTCTGATATGGTGTTTACAAGCTGGTACAAATCCAAGAGGCTGCTATTGTTCAAACTCTTGATAGATTATTAGTTGTATAGTTGCTAACTTTTGATATTAAAAGCTGGTTGCCCCTCTCCTTTCTATCATTAATCTGCACCTCTTTGTTTCAGTCCATCACCGCACACATATTTTTTCAGTATACTTCTAAGCATAAATTACACTGATTTTTTCTCACTTAACAAACAATTCATGTTACTTCCTACTTCTGCTCATTTCTTCTGTGTACCTCTTTTAGAAGGATGTTTCTGAAATCTGTGAAAGAGCCTGACCTCTGTTATATATATTTCTGTGTTTGTGTTTTATTGTTTTTTCTGAATTTTTCATACTTTTGTGTATTTTCTGTGAAGTTTGTAATTATGTACCATTCTTTTTAATTTCCTGATGTTCCATGTGCTTTGTGGGTGAAGTACCAAGAGATGGGGCCATCCTGACATTACTCCTTCTGAGCCCTCTCTCTGGCAATTTAAGGTCACAGCTAAATAAATTCAGATGAGGAGATCTTTGCTTTGGTGTTTGTGAATGTTGCTCTTTTTTATTAACTTTCTGGCTTTCTTCCTTTATTTTGCTTCTGTCCCTGGTTGTTGCTTCTGGATGATGTATGTGGAGTTTTTGCTTAGATTGCCTTTGGGGAATTCCTTTTTGAATATGTTTGCTCTTTTGAGCATTTTGCTTGTATTTCTCTATGCTTTCTAATAACTCATTTAATTATAAAGATGGTTTGTTTGCCCCATTCATACAAGTAGAAAGTTTACAATAATCCTTGTTCTGGTTGTGCTTTTGCTATATTTTAGGACTTTTCTTATAATTTTTCTAGTTTTGTTTGGAGTTTGCTTTGTTGGACATCTACAAGTGGCAGCTTTGAGGCTAGTTGGTTTTGGGATGAGTCTTCCTGGGCAGGCTGATGAGATTAATGCCCTGCTTTTATGATCCTTTTAGGGTGCCTAACACCCATTTTGCTTCTTTTGGTATTCCTAAGCCAAAGAGAAAAATACTTTACGTCATGGTGCCCTTTTTAGGTAATGTGTGCTCTTTCAGTCTACAGCTAAGTTAATTGTATCTTTTTTAAAATTCCCACAGTCACATCTTAACTCCCACATATGCAGTATTTCCAATAAACTGGCTTTAGCATTTCATCTAATTTTGTAATATTCAAATTAAATCTGCTGTACCTCACAAGTTTAATTTGTAACTCTCCCATTAAATGCCACTTCTTAAACTGCTCTGGTTTGTACAGGTTTATTTAATCCATCTTCATAACTCAAATTCTTTTCATAGTAATTAACTTTTAAGTCTGATTCATGCCTAAGCTTTCCCATACAACTAATTTATTGGTGCCACTCAGCCCCAGACATTTTTGAATGATTTATATTTACTGTATGCCCAAGTACACATTCGATTACCTCAAAGGGCTTTTGGTTGTCCCCTTTTTTTAAGGGTAACTAAGCTTTAGTCTATCCAGTGGTAGAAAAAATATCTTAGCAGGTTTCAAAATGCAGTACCTAATAATGTATACACATGTGTGATGTAATATCTTCCAGTATATCCTGCTATTACTTTGTTCACTATTGATCTATTTCTTCATTTCAGACTGAACACTCACACTAAACATGACACTGCATTCAAAACAGATTCTTTGGTTACATGAGCCAAAGTGATCATTGTATGGAAATGGAAAACAAGTCCACAAATATTTCTAAAAGAATGAGAAAAAAAAATTAGGACAAAAGAACAGCAAACCTTAGAAGGGCTGAAAGGAAGGCAGGTCATGGAAAATTAAGACTTCCATCAGCTGCAGATTTTCTGAAAAATGCAGTGTTGACATTTATAAGGTTAAGGCAACAATCTACTCCCACCCTTCTCGGTTTGCAAATACTGCTCAAGACCAGTAGAACAAAGTTTAATATCTAATTAACCCAGAAGCGCTACTACACTATTAATGCATTTTCCACTTTAATTTTACACAATTAACTTCAATGAATGTTGATTAGCCTTGAGGGAGCAATTATTTTGCAAAATGATGTGAAAATACCTATGATATTTTCCACAAGGACATCTTACAGTAGTGGTTCTAAGCCTCATTTTAAGGAGAAACCTAACAGTCATTTGTACCTGGTGCTGTTAAAGTGAAACTTCACAATTTTAGAATATTTAAAATAATGTAACAAATTGTTAATGTACATTCATATTTTAATTGTACAAACTTAATTATCTGTAACACAGGCAGTATCAATGCAGACAGGCACCAAAACCATCACAGGGTACACTCACATGCAAACCACATATGACCAATTTACAACTTCCAGTGATGCTAACACATTTGGTTTTAGTATATGAGAGAATAATGACTATTCAGAGAAAAAAAAAAGAAGAAAAAAATCACACGCAGAACTGGCTAGGCTAGTGTTACTGAGATATGAGGTAGCAGTGCTAACCACTGCATCACTAAGTAGCCAAACAAAGAATGAAAAAAAAGCTCTTTGCACCAAGTAGCTCGTTTTCACTTATAATTGAAATCAAGCCTTTACCCTCAAAACCCCAGCACTATCATCAGAGGTGATGACTGTCACAGCATTATCAAATATGTTAGGTGTCTCTCATTTGTGAACAAGCAGGAATGCCTGAATTATGTGTAGAGAAATAAGTTTTAGGTTATGAACAAAGCTCATATATTGGCAAAGGTGCACCCTAATTCTTTTACATTTTCTTTTTTATGGTTCATGTTTATAGATAGACTATTTTACAACAAATAATACAAACACACTTACTTCAATAAGGAAAGAAATATGAGGGGCAGTCAAAAAGTTCCTAGAATTGTGATATAGCGGGAAAGTGAGAGATCAGATTACATACACATTATTGTGGAGGGGTGCGCAGAACATCTGTAGACCAGCTACATCAGGTCTGGATTGGTTTTGGCAAGTAGTATTGTTTTAATTACCATTTGAGTTAGACGTGTACACAGTCATTTAACGCAATGTCGCAGTTCGAACAACGTGCTAACATCAAGTCCATGTGCAAATTGGGGAAAAACCTCCCAGTCTGCATTACATCCTGATGTGGCACTTAGAACCACAAATCACTGCAGAAGGTGGTAAAGATGGCTCAGATTATTAATGATATATACTTGCTACTTGTCCAGGGCTTATATACTGTATATTGCAAATATTGCTAGCAAGGAAAAGAATATGATTAAAGCGCTGTAAAGCATTCTGTACAGACACATTTATGAACCCTATATGGCAGAAAAATGTTACAGGACCATTAGCAATCCTAACAGTGTATATAGAGAAAACTTTTGTCTTCAGAACATAAGGGTGCATCTACACTACCAGGTCTTGATTCCTGAATACGAAATAAGGATGAAGTCTGATCCAGTGTCTGTGATATTTAGTTTACACTAACTAGATTTGGTGTAAGTGTTTCCATGAGCATTTGGCTTACATGGAATGCATGCACTGCACTTTTCTTATGATGCAGGTAAGGCATAAATATTTTTTTTCCTGCTAATGTGCTTTCCTATATTTTCCAAGCAGAGCTTATTTTCGATACATAATCACCACAGAGGGGTTATGCCATTATATGTATGTTTACCTCCTTCTCCAATCATTTCTTCCATGCTTCTCTGTTCTCATTTTAATGTGCCACATAATTCACATAAATAACATAATCCAACCACATCCTTCAGCAAAAATCTGACTGACTGTGTAAACTCAGACCACATATGGGTGATTGGAATTTAATTGAATTCAGTACCATTATTGAAAGTAAAAAAAAAAAATCAGATACTGTGTAGTTTTTGTGTGTTTACAACAAAATCGTATCTGTGTCAAATATGTGGAAAGGTTGGAAATATCTCTCTGATGTGTAATCTTATATCTCTTATCTATATTTAATGTAAACAGATATCTACTGTTTGTTTTCTTTGTCAGCTGTAAGAAGTTAATTCTACTATGTACACAACACTAAATTTGAGATTGATACTGAACTAAACATTTTTTATGTCATGAGTTCCCAGATTTAAAAATTACATACAGTGTTGAGTTCAGTTGGCAGTAGTGATAAGTGAGCTCCACAGTGTTCACTTCACCTCGAGTTCGGAGAAATCACGGAAAGTGTTTGCGAATATTGTTGAACTTGGCAAAATGCATTGAAGTCATTGGGGAATGATTAATTAAAGTAAATTTGACTGGATTATAATCATGTAGTCAGTGTCCTTGAGGGCTAGGGAAATGCCTGCCAATTATACTGGACCAATTCTTGTGGCCAAAAAGGTGACCTGAGCTGTGCAGCAGCAATGCCAAACACTACAACACCATGCCTCTGTGAGATCAAAGAAGAAAGAACACAGTCAGAGACACGCAGTTATATATTTCTTCAAAACAAAGCTGAAATGCTGAAATTGTAGCCAAAATTCAGAAAAATATGTAGATCTTTTAAAGGCAGAAAATTGAAAGTGGCTTGTCATGATTGAAGCTCCTAGCTTGTTCTATTTTTTGAAGTCGCACTGAAGGCTTTCCAAACTGTCTGTGCTGATGCACTTTGCACTTTTTCTTCTGTCAAAAAGATGGAAACGTCTTGTAAATAGTAATAAATCACAGTTGGCTGTTATAGCTCTGGGGGATGTTGCTCTGGCCTCGCAAAGCATTAAGGGGCGCTGGGGAAAACGTTCTCCTAAACCAGCCGAATTATCAGTAAATAATTTGATAAACAAGGGCAAATTTGTTGCAAATAAATCTTTGGCTAATTGGGAGTTGAGTGAGTGTGTTTATTTCTATCATTAGCAGAAAAAGGGTTTCAAGTTGAAGTGGTTTGTCAAGACTTTTGCAGAATGATAAAGTGCTACTTTGCTATTTTGAGAAGTGGTATTTAACTTTATATTTTCTGTCTTTTTAATTCTTTTTGCAAGCAGTTTCTTATTATCATAGTCACCTACTGTTAGGATAACACATGCTTGCACCTTTTAGTGTGCTCCTACAGGTTTTATGTTCGAATGAGTATGATAGGCAGACTCACGTTTACAAGCTTAGTGGGTCTGGCTAGACAACATTACTACTACTGCTACTAGGTAGCTTTTTACATTCCTGTGCATTTTCTGTAGGAATACTAAATTATGACACCTATCGTGCACCACGGCTTGTTATGCAAATCTCACTTTCTCACATATATTCTTATATGACCCACACTTCTTCTTGTCATATAATGTACATGAGTTCTTTTAAAATCCTTTACACTTTCAATTGTGAAATATCATTTAGGGGTGAACAGTTGTGACATACAAGATGGCAACTAACAAAGAGAAATTAATATTATTTTGTCCAAAATTGATATGAACTTCTGGACAGATTTGAGAATTTCTGCACTTAGGTGAACTTGTCCTTCACAAAGGTGGAACGATTCGATAGTAAAGAAAGACTGTGATGTTATTGGCAATTTAACTCTCTAAAAAGTGCAACAGCAAAATAGATTTAAATTTTTATTCTTGAAATTAAGTGTATTCTTGCATTATTAAGTGTAAGGCACACTGAAAAAAACTCATCATTTCATTTTTATTAAACCAGTGAAGGTAAAGGCAACAAAAATACATAATAAAAATACATTTCCAAAGTAAAAAATTATTTAGAATGTGGATGCTAAAAACATTGTTAGTTATGTCAATTTAAGTATATCAAATGATGTTACTTTATTGCTTAAAACAAACTTTATAATGAAAATACATACTGAATTAATGAAAAAATGCAGCAATCCTTATTGCTAAGTATATGTTTTGATGTGATAAGACGTTTCTGAAGATAAAGTCTTTTAAACATTTAGACTGATTTCCTTAGGTATGGTGTGAGACCATATTTGTTTGTGTTAAGTCATCTCTGAAAAAGAAAAAGAAAGTGCCTATTTTAATGACATTTAAATTTGAAAGTTGATAGTAGGCTTTGAAAATGTAACATAACAAAAGTGATGAATTGTAATGATAAGACGTTTGCGAGGATGTTTTGAGTGATAAACTTTATGGTAAATGCAAAGGAAAAATTTACAGATTTGTTTTAAAATATTCAAATAATGTTTGTTTGAAGTACAGGCACACTTTCTAGTATGGTGCTGCTTTAATAAGTATATAAGACATTGTGGATATAATCTTCTAAGAGTGAAAATATGACAGACATTGATGAAAAGTGTTGTATCTTGAATGTGATTTTTTGTTACTGTGGAATAATTTTCAGATTATTTTATATATTTGTTTAATGGGCTAGTATAAGAAAATAAAAATAAAGAGATATAAATTTAGTTTATTTTAGACTTAAATTATACATTTTGGGTATAACAAATAACAAATTGGGGAATCTAAAGTTTTTATAGTGATATGGTTATCTTTTATTGCTTTTCCTTGCTATGCTGTTGATTTGCCATTTGCACACATGCTGTTTAAGATAAGTGGTAATTTCTAATATAAGCAAGAGTGAATTTGGGTGTTTGTGTGTGAGGTCCTGTGATATGCTGGTATTCTGTCAAAGTCAGAGGCTTTTCCTTTCCTGTGCCCGGTGCTGCCTGGACAATGAATTTGAGTATACAGATATGGCTTATTTTAATAGTCTGTCAACATAATACTAATACTGGGAATAGCAAATTCCTTGTAAGCTACATTCCTAGGGGAGTGTTTCTTCTTAAATGGCATTAGTCTCTGTAAAGCACACTTTTCATAAGTGCCCTGGAAATAACTCCTCTGAGGGCACCAGAATGTGCACATGTAGAGTCACCACTAATGGAGTATTAGGGTCGGGCTCTTCAAGAAATTCAAGTGTTTCATAGCGAAGCAAAACCTGGGGCTGCCAGGGGGATATCTGTAGGAGGCTTTGCAGAACATTTTGGGGGTGTTTTTTCCCCGAGAACCTCATGCCATTGAAAATGACAGGCATCATAAATATGTCTGATGTCTCACAGGTGTGCTTGGGAGACAACTTGAGGGTTTATCTAATCGTAATTCCACCCCGAGTTCAGGGTTTGCACTGTTGCCTAATGCTTCTCCTCCTCTTTCCCCTACAGATCAGACGGCTGGCAGCATCAGTGACATCACTTCTAGGTCACGGTTCCCTAAACCCACCCCTTCCAATCTGGTTTCTTCTTAAGGGGTTCCATCACCATTTTAAGCGAGACTATCTGTTGACTCAAGTCTGAAAAGATGTTTATTTGATTTGTAAATTTGTTATTTTTACATCAATTATATTAGGGTTCACCTACACAGTGCCCCCAACTCTTCATCTTGTTCCTTTATTTTGTTTTACACTGTACAATTCTGATTTTTTTTCCAGTGCATTTGTTTCATAAGGTCAAAGTATGGATTCTCCTATCCAACTTCCTAACCTGCTTTTTATATTAGAGTGTAATAGGATACAAGACCTTAACTTGACAGCTATAAACACAAGTTGAGAAAAAACTGTGGATTGGGCAAAACGGCAAGGTCATACACACTCCTGTATATATTCACTATATATATATATATATATCCATCCATCCATCCATTATCCAACCCGCTATATCCCAACCACAGGGTCACGGGAGTCTGCCGGAGCCAATCCCAGCCAACACAGGGCGCAAGGCAGGAAACAAACCTTGGACAGGGCACAAGCCCAACACAGGGCACACACACACCCACACACCAAGCACACACTAGGGACAATTTAGGATCGCCAATTCATCTAACCTGCATGTCTTTGGACTATGGGAGGAAACCGGAGCACCCGGCGGAAACTCATGCAGACATGGGGAGAAAATGCAAACTCCACGCAGGGAGGACCCAGGAAGCGAATATATATATATATATATATATATATATATATAATTTATTTTTTTCCTCAGAATTCTACACACAACACCCCATAATAACAACATGAAAAAAGTTTACTTGAGGTTTTTGCAAAATTATTAAAAATAAAAAAATTGAGAAAGCACATGTACATAAGTATTTACAGCCTTTGCCATGAAGCTCAAAATTGAGCTCAAGTGCATCCTGTTTCCCCTGATCATCCTTGAGATGTTTCTGCAGCTTAATTGGAGTCCACTTGTGGTAAATTCAGTTGATTGGACATGATTTGGAAAGGCACACACCTGTCTATATAAGGTCCCACAGTTGACAGTTCATGTCCGAGCACAAACCAAACATGAAGTCAAAGGAATTGTCTGTAGACCTCCGAGACAGGATTGTCTTCAGGCACAAATCTGGGGAAGGTTACAGAAAGATTTCTGCTGCTTTGAAGGTCCCAATGAGCACAGTGGCCTCCATCATCCATAAGTGGAAGAAGTTCGAAACCACCAGGACTCTTCCTAGAGTTGGCCCGCCATCTAAACTGAGCGATCGGGGTAGAAGGGCCTTGGTCAGGGAGGTGACCAAGAACCCAATGGTCACTCTGACAGAGCTCCAGAGGTCCTCTGTGGAGAGAGGAGAACCTTCCAGAAGGACAACCATCTCTGCAGCAATCCACCAATCAGACCTGTATAGTACAGTGGCCAGACGGATGCCACTCCTTAGTAAAAGGCACATGGCAGCCCGCCTGGAGTTTGCCAAAAGGCACCTGAAGGACTCTCAGACCATGAGAAACAAAATTCTCCGGTCTGATGAGACAAAGATTGAACTGTTTGGTGTGAATGCCAAGCGTCACGTTTGGAGGAAACCAGGCACCTCTCATCACCAGGCCAATACCATCCCTACAGTGAAGCATGGTGGTGGCAGCATCATGCTGTGGGGATGTTTTTCAGCAGCAGGAACTAGGAGACTAGTCAGGATAAAGGGAAAGATGACTGCAGCAATGTACAGAGACATCCTGGATGAAAACCTGCTCCAGAGCGCTCTTGACCTCAGACTGGGGTGACGGTTCATCTTTCAGCAGGACAACGACCCTAAGCAAACAGCCAAGATATCAAAGGAGTGGCTTCAGGACACCTCTGTGAATGTCCTTGAGAGGCCCAGCCAGAGCCCAGACTTGAATCCAATTGAACATCTCTGGAGAGATCTTAAAATGGCTGTGCACCGACGCTTCCCATCCAACCTGATGGAGCTTGAGAGGTGCTGCAAAGAGGAATGGGCGAAACTGGCCAAGGATAGGTGTGCCAAGCTGGTGGCATCATATTCAAAAAGACTTGAGGCTGTAATTGCTGCCAAAGGTGCATCGACAAAGTATTGAGCAAAGGCTGTGAATACTTATGTACATGTGATTTCTCAGTTTTTTTATTTTTAATAAATTTGCAAAAACCTCAAGTAAACTTTGTTCACGTTGTCATTATGGGGTGTTGTGTGTAGAATTCTGAGGAAAAAAATGAATTTAATCCATTTTGGAACAAGGCTGGAACATAACAAAATGTGGAAAAAGTGATGCGCTTTGAATACTTTCCGGATGCACTGTATATATATATATATATATATATATATAGAGTATAATTTCTTTATTTATTTGACTAATTCTGTTAATGCAAATCGCACTTATGGAGGATCAGGGCCTCTTCTGTCACCACTGGGTACAGGGTAGGAACTATTCTTGGACAGAGCCACCTAACCAAACCTTCACACATTCATGTTTTCACCCAAAGTCACTCTTTTATACAGATATAATTTAAAGACAGCAATAAGTCTAACACACATATATTTTGGATGTGGAAGGAAAGCCAGAGTATCTACAGAAAAGCTCGCACAGGTATAATGAGAATTTGCAAACTACAGAAACACAATACATGCCTGGGGTTTGAACCCTGTTTCTTGGGGATGGTAAGGGTAGTATTTACAACTGCGCAAAAATGTAGAATTTATTTTTAAACAACACTTTTTAATAATTTGCTATGTAAATATAAAGGTATGTATGAATCTGTCTATCAATATATCTATCATTTTCTCAATGTCTCTGATATATATATATATATACACACACACCCAAACACAAATATTATATTCCATAGTATATACCCAATTAACTAACCGACAGTATTTTTTTCTGAGAAACTATGGAAGAAATTCTTTGTCCTGGCACATAGCACCTGTAAATTCATGGACAGTCAAACCCAGGCAACTTTAGCTTTCTGTGTGGGTGTTCTCAAACAATGTCAGTCTATTCAAACATCACACAATGATCATGCTTTTGTTTGCAGAGATTGGGAGTTGTTTGCCTGTATAGTTCATTTCTGGCTGCTCTGTGTTTTGAAGAGATTGAGTATGCCTTTTGATTTATGATGTTTACAAGGCAACTTCTGTGTCTCCCTGTCTGTTTTCTTTGTTTTTCTTAATAAATCTACATCAGCTTTTTTTTCCTTAGTTACATGCCCAATTGTTTAAGCTTCAAAGGTGCCTGAAGAACTTTAGGGCAGAAGTGATTTGAAGAAACTATTCAGACAGGCAGTGTTGCTATTTGGTTAAAGAATGAGTCTTAGACATACAAAGCCGCAAGTTCAAATGTCATCCTTGGCTTTCTGCATTACCCGAGCCAATCTCTTTACTTGTGCTCACTCTCAAATTTTAACAAAAGACAGAGAGCACATTTTATACACTATGGAATAGGCTTTTTTCCATGAACAGTGCTATAACAAGACAAAATAATGATGGATTAACTGTTTTCAACCATTCATTAAGAGCTCTGGGATGGGTGAAGAAATCAATTATAAACAGAGAGTGAGCCAAACACTGTTAATTCTCAACAGAGGAGTCTCATTGTCATTTGCGAAGATTTCTTTTTTGAAATGCTTGATATTGTTTGTGCTTATGTGAGTAAGAACAATTTGGTCTGTGGTCTTTGCTACAATGTAAGGGTAATTGTGGTTCAGTGGCAGCTACTTTTACTCCATGATAATGCTGAATACATTTTCTTAAGGCAACTAGCTTATTGTACACAACAAAAACTCTGAATATAAGTACACACATTTAGAGGCATTTTATAACGATGTGCATAGAAGAACAGTTCTTTACAAAGTAAGTAATTAAAAATATGGACCCATTGTCTTGAATTGTAGAACTTGCAACTTACTTTTTGCCTAGATCTGCTAAAGCTTGGAAAAATAGGGAAGCTACTCCCTTTCTTCACTGCTTTAATATAAAATATTCTTTTATAATAAAAGGAAAGCAGGACATTTGATGTCTATGAGAACTGGGGTATGAAAATTAAATGCATTCAATTTTAAAGAACTGAATCAAACCTGCTAATTATTATTATGGCTTATTTTTTCTTCCACATGTGGAACATTTATTTCTTTTCATGTTTTCCCTAGTCCCTGTTCAAGGGAACAACTCATAAACAATCTGAAATGGAAAAGTGGAAGTTGCAGTGTCCTCTGTACAAGGGTCCATGTGTGCTATAAAAGCCAAACCTTACACAGGCCCAGTACATGAACAGGGAACAAGATATAAGTATCGTCACATAACAATTACACCAAATTTAATGTGGTGAGAAGTTAAGCAAAATGACACCTTTTATAGGCTTACTAGAAAGATTACAATATGCAAGCTGTAAATGGCTAACATGGAACATCACCTTAGTATCAAATTTAATGAAAATGTGAGCCTAACTCTGGCACACTGTTTTTTTTTTTTTTGGGTGGTAGTTTGGCACGGTGGCTAAAACTGCTGCCTAATGTATTCATCATCTAGGGGTCAAGTTCCATGCAATTGTTTGTGTCTAGTTTGTTCTCTGTGTATCAACATTGATTATCCTTTAAGTATTTTGGTTTGCTACCTGTCTCCTCAAATACTTTTAAGTTATATGAATTGACTCTGTGTAAATGTAGGTATATGCATGAGTGGTCTTTGAGATGCCCTGTCCAGATCTCATTCCTGTCTTGTGCACAGTGCAGCCAGCATCAGCTTCAGCACCCAATGCTATCAAAAGTGGATTAATTGGATTTGAAAATGTTATGTAATGTTACTGTCAATCACCTGCTGCTTTCCAGGTTTCATGTTGATTGTGTTGTTGTAAAGTCATGGTAGTGATCAACTTCATATCACGGGATTTAGAAACGGGTTAAATTATTGCTCTTGTTTGTTAAACTTACTTTTGCTGTTATTCCGTTCTATTTGAATAGCCACTTGATGGTGAGCACACAGGTGGAACTCAAAGGCATTGTGCAGCTCTTCTTTTGAGTACATTGTTGCTTGCACCTGTGTGCGCTCATTGTTAATAGTCAGCTTTAAACTAAGATTGTTACAATGATTAGAATAAACCCTTAACATGAAAATAAAGAACAAAAAAGAATGCATTCCTCTATACTACTGTACAACATCACAACAATAAACCTCTTACTTAATAATCTGTTTGATTTTTGTCAAGCAAATTTACCTCATGCTGACTTTTGCTTTTTTATTCTGCAGGGCAATGGCAGTCTAATTAAAAGCAGCTAAAATAATGACAAAAAGCAGTCTCTTGTTAAAAAACAAATGCTGGAAAACAGGCAGGAGAGTCAGAGTCTCCAGCATATGTTTTGTGAACATTTGCCTTTGCAGTTCTTATGAAAGGGAAACTTAAGAAAAGAAAGTTAGACATTACAAAAAAAAATCTGAAAAAATGAACTGATTAAACAGACTTTTTGTGGAAAGAAGAAGTGGTAAACAGACTAAAGATCTATAAGGAAATAATGAAAACAGAATAAATTAGGAAAATATACATATTGTAATTTCACTGAAATCTGTGTTTTTTTGTCATGTCTTAAATGCACAGTAGCAACCTAATTATCTTTTATCTGCTCTTATTCACAATTAGCAATGGTGAATAGGTCATTAATGACAGTGCGAAGTTCAGTGGCAGCAGGAGGTTTTATAAAAGAAGCAAAATCCCTAAAATTAATTTAAACTCATATCCTCAAACACTGACAAGCATTTAATGATGAAACATTTGACTTTTGACAATACCATATACTTCCATCCCCATAACCACTACCACACCAGGAACAACAAGCAATCAGTCTGGAAAACCATTTCTGGTACTTTCTGAGTGCTCACCTGTCATATCAGTGCACTTGAATAATTCACAATAATTATCCCTACAAATATGAATTTCTAAAAGGTGGTACTTTTTAAAAGTTAAGAGTGTGGTTATTGTTAGTCAATATAATTATAACTTGCCATGAAGATTTTTGACAGGAGTACAACTAAAAAGTACAAAATCATGAAAAACATTCAGAATGAGTTGGTGACTTTCCCAGGGACATATTCTGTACACTGGTCAGAGCAGCAGTATAATGCATGATTTTTTATATAGCTTGCCCAGACTTCTGCCTCCTTACTGAAATCTGGCTTAGTATGTCTGAAACTACTTATTTCGGTACGGTTGCATCGAAAGGTTTTCCCTTTCTTATAAATCAAGAAATATTATTCAGTAAGGTGGCCTTGGAATATTTGTATGTGATGAACTGCATATCCTTTCTAAAAATGTAGGTGATATCATAACCTTCGTGGTGCTCATAGTAAATACTAAAACACAGTCTAATACAATTATAGCACTCATTTATAGACCACCTTGGCCATGTTGATTATGTAGATCTGAGTTTAGCAGCTTTATATCAGATGTGGCTGAGTAATATTATATACAGTTGTTATGCCAGTAGGGAAAATGAAACATAGCCCAAAAGAATTGCAGTTAGGATGCCAATCAACCGTTCTTTCCCCAGGTTGACTACCGGCACTGTGTGTAAGAGACCATTTCTCAGATGTTAAAAGCATTTAAATAGGAGTTGCGTGTTTTTGTCAAAAATAAAGTAAAATATTTCTTTCTTGACAGCTAGGAATTGAAAAACTAGAGTAAGTTTTTTGGATAATTTTTTCTGAGTACATCCTAGAAATACAGAAAAATGAGGACATTATGTAAGAATGGAGGATACAAATAAAATGTATCTAGTAGTTTCTAGTTGATATCCAATTATAACATTCAAGGTCTTTTATTGTCTTGATTTGTGTATGTTAATTAAGTTGGAATGACTCAGTTTTATGGTGTGTTTATATATGTAAATGATGTTTTGGTTTAATTCCTGTCATTGCATTATAGCTAAAAATTTGGACAGACACTCTGAACCTGTAGCCTGTAAAGAATGCTATACAAAAATGAACCAAATTGAATTGAATATTACCTGCCATGCTGATAATTTATGATGTACGAATTCTACTTGGCCTCTTTCGGTGCTGTTTTGCTCAGCTGTTACTGGACAGGATGCATGTTGTCAGATTCAGTGGAGTAGTAGTGTTGACCTTTGCCAGCCCCTTTCATCTTTATTTGATATTGAGGCAGCCATTATATATTTTTGAAATGATAAGCTATTCTAGAACTCCCATGACACTTTTGTTATGGTCACCTGAAAGGGTTCGGATCTGATGAGAATTATTTTCAGTGGTAGAGTACAAAAAGGAGACAGAAAAATACAAGGATAAAGACAAAAACCTAGTCCAAAAACTATCCAAAGTCTAAAACCTGTAAATGTAAATGTTAAGGCCAGAATGTAAACCAAAACTTGTAATAAAAACGAATGATTCAAAATGTTTAACATGAATATGAATTAATTAGCCCTTGTTAACCCTAATAATGGTTGTCTGGAAAAGATCCATCACTAGGATAACAAGCCTACTGCATACCACCATCTTATATAGGCAGATGCTTAATCATGTGATTTCCTTGTCAATTGATTAAAAACGGGCACTGCAACTGTAAACTATATGCCAGTGACATTGATCATAAAAAGTACAGAATGTACACAGCTGAATAAGAATAAGAATATTAAACAAGTTGAAATAAACGTAATAATTTTACCAATAAAAGGGATGACTGCAGGAAAGACAAAACAAAGACATGTTACAAGTGAGATAGAGCCTACTACCATATATATGTTCAAAACCACTTTAGTGTTTAGCCTTGGCCATTATTTTTTAACTAGTTCATGATGCGGCCATTACCAGGAAGGCAGAAGGAAAAAAATCAAGGATTCTACTGCATTTAGTTTACTATTACGCTGTTCATTCTATGGTATAATAAACTATATTTGTGCTTAAAAACTAAAAAAATATATATTTACATACAGTTCGTACGGTCTGGAACGGATTAATTGTATTTACATACAATCCTATGGTGGAAATTGCTTCGGTTCATGACCAAATCGGTTTACAACCAGAGTTTTGCAACGAATTATGGTCGTGTTAACGAACGTCTCTGTACATGTACAAATCGGTTTACGACCAAAAAGTTCGCCAAACTTCCAAACTTTTACCTCGGTTCACGACCACACACTCGGTATACGAACAAACCAGTTTCCCTTTCGGTTTGTACGTGTTCAGTCTCTCCCTGTGCATTTCCTGTGCAGCGAACAAGAGAGAGAGCGAGAGAGCGAGACACACACACGAGAGAGAGACACACACAGGTGCGCGAGAGAGACACACACACACAGGCAGTGCGAGAGAGAGAGAGACACACAGACACAGGCAGCGTGACAGAGAGACACACAGACACAGGCAGCGCGCGCGAGAGAGAGACACACAGACACAGGCAGCGCGCGAGAGAGAGAGAGACACACACAGGCAGCGCGTGAGAGAGAGAGACACACACAGGCAACGGGAGAGAGAGAGAGACACACACAGGCAGCGCAAGAGAGAGAGAGAGACGCACACACAGGCAGCGCGAC
This sequence comes from Polypterus bichir lapradei, assembly GCA_026402145.1. Taxonomy (NCBI): domain Eukaryota; kingdom Metazoa; phylum Chordata; class Cladistia; order Polypteriformes; family Polypteridae; genus Polypterus; species Polypterus bichir. The sequence goes on along the minus strand of JANRMT010062833.1, from coordinate 4,476,950 downwards.
AGAGAGAGAGCTGGACGCATAAGGTAGGAAGGCAGTTAAACAATGCACTGGGCTTGATTTTGTTTTCACTTCTGTTTACAGCAATCGGTTCATAGTGTGCATTGTTGCAATGTTACTTTTCTTGGTGGTTTATTAAATTACTGATTTTTTCAAATGTTCATTTTTTTTCCATGTGCTTAAAACTCATTAAAAAAGTGTTTTTAGCCAGCGGTTCGTAGCGCTATAGAGCGAACTATTGCAGTGTTAGTTTTCTCTGTTGTTCAAGGTTTTCTCAGTGTTATTCAATGTTTTTACATTGAGTTTACTATTACGCTGTGCATTCTATGGTTTAATTAACTATATTTGTGCTTAAAAACTTAAAAAACATATATATTTACATACAGTTCGTATGGTGTGGAATGGATTAATTGTATTTACATACAATCCTATGGGGGAAATTGCTTCAGTTCACGACCAAATCGGTTAACGACCAGAGTTTTGGAACGAATTATGGTCGTGAACCGAGGTTCCACTGTATTTAGTTTGTTTTTTTTTTTAATTAGAGCGTAGACGGGTGATGTGACATGCTATTGGTACACAGCATCAGTAATGGTACCTACAACCTCAGGGTTTAAAGTCCAGATCCTTAAACACTATGGCATACTGCCAGCCTGACCAACACTGGACATTGGCAAATGATGTGAGAAAAATTAATGGAAAAAAAATCTAATCTTGCTCATTTAACATAATCCACATGTTTTTTCATGAACAGGAAACTAATGCATCATGGGAAAATCTTTAGGAATTGAGGACAAGGCTCTACCAAAGAATGAGGGGGAGGGGCGGATCTTCAATTCAAAAAGTGCTTCTCATGATGCTTCGGTTTCCTGTTTATGACTTGCGCTATTTACTGAGGAAGTACCTATTTGACAGTAATACTAAGCACAGTAGCAGGGGACCAGAGACTATTCCCACAGCACTGAGTGCCAGGTAGGAATCGAAATCTGATAGTGTTTACTATTTAATCACAGATCATCACAGATATTTTATTTCCAGACTTCTGTGCAAGCAGCAACCTTTATACAGAAGCTCTGTATTTCTCATTGTTTTTGTTTCTGAAATTATTTAATATTTACTAGTCTTATTTAAAATTAGAATTGATCTGGCTACTAGCTTGTCAATGATAGTAGCCACTAGAAATTGAATAAATGTATTTTAAATTAATTTTAAATTTACAGACGAACTGCAATGCATGCAAACCCATGACTGCACTTCAAACTGGCTGCAAACTTGGATGGAGTCACGAAGAATACCTGAAGGCTGCCTTATGTCTGCAATACCCAAAACTGTAACAGACACTGAGAAAATGATATATTAAATACTGCCTTAATCAGCTACTTGCACTGCAATCACAAATGTCTAAGCAGCTCAGTTACACTTCACCGCAGGAGCTGTAATTCCACAGATGGAGAGGGCGATGTGCCAATGTAAGAGTAAAAGCAAAGCAAAAAATTTTTAGAACTTGTCTACCATCTATTGTAATGGGAAGTGTTTGATCACTCTCAAACAAGATGAATGAACTGCCTGTGCTCATAGCAGGCCATACAAGTACAATTGCGTTGATATACCTGACACTGTTTTAATAATGGATTTCATCATACTCGAGCAGACAGAGAGCCAGTGCAGTGTGGAAAAAAGAGGAGGGGGCTTGGTTATCTATGTGAATGTTAAAACTACAGTTTGTAATTCAGTCAACGAAATTATGGGTGTCTGAATTCTCCACGTCATTTGCCCAGAGGGATAAATTACATCATCCTTATTAATGTTTATATTCCTCTCTCTGCAAATGGGGACCTAGAAATGGAAATAATTCTTTCTGTCACCAACACTTTAATGATAACTTACTCTGACCCTGCAGTTATAATATAAGGTGACTTCAACTATGTGACTTTGGAACAAACCATTACAAATTTCTTTTAGTTTGTGACTGGTTTTGCTCAAGGAAATAACAAGCTGCGCCTACTGTATTCAAATGTTAAAGATGCCATTAATTGTAATCTACTTGCAAATCTGACCAACAACCTGATTCATCTCAATCCTACCTACAAGCCTGTTATTAGATGGCTACCTGTTATCACCAGAATAGTGAGAAAGTGGAGCCTGGATGTTAAAATAGCTCTGAATGACTGCTTCCAAATGACAGACTGGGAAATGATATGCAAGTCAATTGGAGGCAATATTAAAGGACAACAAAAAAAGACAACATTGAAATCATGTGACAAAGAGGTTCTGAAGGACGAGAAGCATGTACTAAAGGAAAAGTTGATTGAAGGAAAGGAAGCTTACAAAGCTAAAATAGAAAACGAAGTCACTCAGTATAACATGAAGGATGTCTGGAATGGACTCGACATAATTACTATGTCGACAACAATTACTATGTTGGACTCAGCAATCCAGGGCTCAGGTGCTAGATGGGGATGTGAACAAAGCTAACACCCTGAACCAGTTTTTTAAGAGAAAATTCCCCCTGCCCCACTGCCATTTTCTTTCAATGACCAGTCTCCCCACACCATCCATACTACATTAAAAACTTCTACCACGTCAACTGGCATGGCCAGTAACAAGCACACTTCTGATCATCCGTGTGGACTGTCCATAACTGAAGACCAAGTAAGGAGACAACTGAGGAAGCTATACACTTGAAAGGATATGGGACTGGATGGAATCAGTCCTTGAGTTCTTAAAGCCAGTGCTGACTAACTTTGTGGTGTCCTCTGTCACCTGTTCAGTTTGTCCCGAAGGCTTCAGAAGGTGACACTGCTTTGGAAAACATCCTGCATTATTCCTGTTCCAAAGAAGGCAGGTGCCTCTTCACCTTATGACTAAATAGCTGTGGTACATGCACCTCACATCATGAAGATCTTTGAGAGACTGGTCCTGGACTATATGAGCCGTTTTGTAGTAGTCCACCTGAACCGACTGCACTTTGTCTTTCGGACAAAGACTAACGTGGAGGGTGCAATTATCTGTCTGCTCCACAAGGCTTATTCTCACCTGGACAAAGCTGGCAGCATCGAGAGAATTATGTTCTTTGATTTCTCTAGTGCCTTCACTACCATCCAGCCATACTCATTAAGGAGTAAACTCAGAGATATTCAGGTGGATGAACTTATGGTGTCCTGGATAATGGACTACCTCTTGGGTAGACAGCAGTTTGTGAGACACAAGGACAGTGTTTCTGATATGGATGTGAGCAAAACTGGAGCACCATAAGCAACAGCCCTGTCTCCTTTTCTCTTTAGTCTGTACACATCAGGCTATGCAGAAATTTTCAGATGATTCAACACTTATGGGTTGTTTTGATAAAGGGGATGAGACAGTGTATAGGAGTCAGGTGGGGAACCTGTTTCAAAGAGAATTGTTTGCATCTTAACATCAGCAAAACCAAGGAACTAGTTATTGACTTTCACTGCAGCAAAAAGCCTCTGTGTCTGCTATTCAAGGATTGGATGTAGAGGTGGTCCACTGCTACAAGTACTTGGGAGTCCACATTCATGACAGGTTGGAATGGTCTCGAAACACAGAGGAACTATATAGGAATCAGTAGTGCAGGCTTCTTCTTTAAGAGACTGTGTCCTTTTAGATAGATAGATAGATGCTTTATTAATCAAAAGGGGAAATTTTAATGAGTGCAGTGACATTGTACACATCTTCTATAACTCTGTGGTGATCAGTGAGATTTTCAATTCTGCGGTGTGCTGGGAGGGTAACATCACTTCAAAAGAGGCCCACAGAATCAACAAGCTATTTAAAATTGCAAACTCAGTTAGGCCCAGTCCACATGGGCGTTGAGATCTTGGTTAAATGAATGTGCTCTGAGTGATCTAGACGTTCGAGTTGCTTTTTGTAGTGACTCTTAATTGACTTCAGTATGACATTACATTATTGTTCATTTGCCTCTGTTAAATGCTAACCTGCAGCACAAATAGTAGTTTTGTGTGTTTACCTGTGACTGCAGTTATCACGCAATCCAGAATGTTTTTAACCTGTGGGGTTTAAGGTTTATACTTCTTTGGATTCACGAAATATGGATCACTTGGCTTTATTAGACTGTACTGTATCACACATCTATGAGCTACTTCTTGCAACTGAGAGGACGAGGCAGATGTTTACAGACTGGCCATCCAACCACATGTGTTACATAGTAGGTGACCACCTAAATAATCTGATTGCGATTCAGAACTAAGAATGTATACAGTATATTTTCCTTATTTCTATTTTTTTTTCCCTAAGGTTTTTTGTAATGGGTGATTCCTTTTCTTCCTTACGTTTCCAGTAACTACTGAAAAAGTCCACTATTAAAAAAATTGTACATGAAACATATTGTGTGCTATGGCAGTGTCTCCAGCCTCTTGTCATGCTAGAGCCAACAGAACAGCTATGGACTGACATTGCTGAAGGATTCTATCAGAAATCCCAATTCCTTAATTGTTTTGGAGCCCTGGATGGGAAGCATGTCCGTGTTCAGATACCCCCAAAAGTTGCACAACATTTTACAATTACAAAAAGTATTTTTCTATTGTGTTGATTGCTCTTGCAGATAGCTCTGATAACTTTGTGGCCATAGATGTGGGAAATAGGGAAGCTCATCAGATTCTAGCATCTTTCACTCTTCAACCATGGGATGCATGTAGGTGAAACTGGAGAATGCTGATGGGATTATCAAAGCCACATGTGTCATCCACAGCTTTGTGCAACAGAGGGAAGGCGTGGTGGATGACATGTTACAGTCTTCCTGAGGGACTTCACTATTCAAAGTGCCCGCAGCGCACATGAGGCAGGTGTGATCAGGACCAGATTTGCTAAGTACTTTATGTCCCCAGCAGGAGTGCTGCCATGGCAGTACTCAAAAATGTGATATTTGTATAAATAAATACTTAACTTTATCATTATTTGATTAAGGGACTCTTTTGTTTAAAAAATTCATTTTTTTGCTGTCTCAGTGCTTTTGAAAAGCCTTTTATTATGTCTATATGAGTCATCATTTTGATTTTAGGTATTTCATTGCTCTTTTCATGGTTTGAAGTAAAACAACAGGAAACTGGAAGTAATTCAAATAAAATAATAAAAATTTCACATGCATATTTTTATTTTAAACATCTCTGCTGAAAACATGAAAATATATAAATGATCTTAAAAACATGTTTAAAAATAAGCAGCAGCAGGCTAAATAGTGACATTTGAGTATGTCAAATAGGGCATACGCCACAAACAGAAATAACTTGTTTTGCTTCTTTTTTGGCACACACACACACACACACACATATATATATATATACTGCTTGTATATATACTGATTATAATATATATATAATCGAGGGATGTTCAAAAAGTTTCCACACTTTTTTAATTCTGTTTATTAAGAATTTCAAAAACAAATTACATCACTTTTCTACATAGTCACCTTTATTTGTGATGCAATTTTCCCAGCGTCATACCAACTTTTTAATGCCAAATTACTACTCCTCCTACCTTCACCATTTCCAACAAAAATATAAAAGTGCGGAAACTTTTTGAGCATCCCTCTTATAAATTACTGGGAAGGTGGAGAGGTGGGTAGAATGTGGATGTGGTGTATAAAGAGGATGCAGGAAAGGCTGTTAATTGCAAGTGTAATGTTGAGTATGGAACAAGTGTTGAAGAAGAGTGTTTACAACTAAAATGAAATGTATGAAGTGCTTTGTAAACACATTTAATAATTTCAAATTTGACTATGATCAATTTGTCATCCAGTAGTTGTCGCAAATCTGCCACCAGCGATTTAAGAAATCCAGATATATTATCCATCTTTGTACACTCATGGCACTTGTGAAAGCTGTCTTTCATCTGGTCAATGACCACCATGATGTCTTTCTCACACCATTTCTTCTCTGCACAGCATGGCTTGGCCTTTGATTTTCATGGAGTACACAGGACTGGTGTGCTGTGAATGTGCACTTCTTTAGTATTGCTGACTTCTCTTCCTGTTACTGACAGACTGTCTTTGGAGATGTCACTGCCATATACATTTCCACTATGTCTGTACAGAATTGTAGAAGAATTAAGATATGTCACTTTTTTTACAGGCAAGATCGCAAAGTGCTTCACAAATTAATTACCAGCAATTTAACCACTGCAACAGATTAATAAATAATGTCCTTAAAGTAAACAAAAAGGCTTTCTGTAAATTGCAAAACAATAAACAAAAATATTTATAACAGACATTACTGTCTCATTGTAACATGGTTGATCAAAACAGATAAGTACTCATTGTCTGTTCTCCATGGAAGACTTTAAAAAAAGCAATTCCTAATGGTTGTTTCTTCTTCCTCTTTAATGCACCCATTCCACTCTTTCCTCATACGTGCTACTCAAATCCCTTGTAAATCTGTCTCTGAGTGACTTCCACCTTTTTTAATTTTTTTTACTGTAAAGACAGGAAAACTACCAAATGTTTGTTTTTATACAATCTAAATTGTATAAACCAGCCGCATTTCTACTCACTCACCTTCTTCGTTTTTTGCCCTGACAAGGTTGTCTTCCCATTTTTGTACAAGCTGCTCATCAATAGACTCCCATGCCTTAGCCATCTTTTAACAGTCACTGTACTCTGGTAAAGAGATGTCCAATACCACTGGTCTCTGCTCCACTTCCAGCACAAGGTGGGCTGGATCAATCTCCACAAACATTTTAAAAGTGTATTAATGCAGCTACCGCTTTCTTTCGCATTTCAAAGCATCTAGTAGCCATGGAACATATCTGGTCCAGAATGTTAAATGAATGACATATAAATGCAATTAAGATGTTTTCTTCATTCTCGTTGGGATTTTGGCAGAAACTGATGCCAGGAAAAAGCTGTATGCAACGCTTTTTTGATGCCATCCAAATATGCATCTGACTGAACACAAGTCATAAAAGCCTGTGTGGACGGTCTGATTTGCTGCAATGAGCAGAAAAATACTTGCCATTCCATTCACACTCACCTAGTGCTAGTCAAAATAGAAAAACATTCAGTTCAGATGTCTGTGCACTCAGGGCTTAATAGGACACACTCTGGACCTTCTGGAGTCATAGCAAAGGAGAGAATTAAAACGAAACAGTATGCCATTATGAACAATGCTCCACATCCTCTCTCTGACTTACTAACACTGAGGATGTTAATGTCACATTATTCAGCAGAAGTGTCTTAAGAAACACTACTAGGGCTTCTTTATACCAACGGCAATATGCCTGCATAATACCTCACTGTGACAGCCAAGTCACTTCTTTTCTTTCATTTGAATTTTCTTGCTTTACAGTAATTTCAGTGTGTCTATCTATCTTATAAATATGCATGGTGTAAATTTTGTGTAGCCCTTTTTAGTTTTTTGCTTAAACTAAATAGTTTCATTTGTAATTTTATAAATGAAAGATTATTGTATTTTGGTTTTATTGGTGTTTAATAATGGCAAATAACAATTCTGATTTTTTTTCTGTATGTGAAATTTGCACAAGCAGCCCTCCATGTTCATACTGTACTTTTTAAAGTGGAATACTCATGTGATGTTCTATGAAATTGTGTTAAAATTGTTTAAACATTTTAAACACCAGTGAAACCATTTCTTTTCGCTTTCCTATTGTCTCTTTTGAGATCTATTCAGCTGAACCACTATTCCCTTCACAGAAATGTTAAAAAATCATACAAATATAGCATATACTGGATTTGACAAAGTGTAAAACCAAGGACATTATACTGTGTTAGTTCAGCCTTCATGTTGGGTTCATTTTATAGCTGATTATGAAAATCAATGAGTAAATAAGTAACATAAGCAAGAATAGAATACACAGTCTTGCTGAAAACAAAATGAAAATCCATAACTAAATGTAGTAATAACAGTGGTAGGAGAGACACGCTAAATTCTAAACTGTAATAACATTTCAATTTCAAAAAGTCACACAAATTTCAAAAGCTTAATATACAGAAAAAGCAATTCACTAAAACTTCATGGTTGTGTGTCTTTATCAGTTTCATATTCAACAAAACAATCAGAATCTTCACTGTGTTTCACTACAAATGCTTACAGATCAGTTGCTAGATGCATCCTTTTCTAAAATGGTCCAAGTGTGTAAAGGTTACATTTATTCTTAAATGACTAACTCAGCATAAAGGTACAGTCCTTTAGGAGTAAAGCTTGTTTTGTTTATCTTTGCTGAATTGCCAAGCTTGGACAACTCACTCCAGAGATTGTATGGCTAATGTGCTATATCAAGAAACATTGTCTAGGACATTGATAGATGGTTTATTAATAACTGCAAAGGAGCAGTGTTCAGAAAGCTACTGCAGCCAGATATCAATCAGGACAATTTGATGAGGTAGCTGACTAACTGTTTTCGCTTCACCACTCTCAAGTACCTGTATGTACAATGTTAATTTATCTTTTTAAATTAATTTTATTAATTATTACCATATCAATGTCCATGCAGTTGCACAGAGGTAAATAATTTTAGCAGAAAGCACATACTTATAAATAATTGCTTCCAGCTACTGTTTGTATTCTATAAACTATTTTTTATCTATATTTTCACTGATTTATAGCTGAATGAATGAAAATTTATCTGCTTGACTTTTAATTTATTCATGAAAAGCACTGTTTTGTGAATTGTACAGACAAACTTACTTATCCATAAAATCAATCCTATAACTCAGTCTTTCATTATCTTTCTCACTCTGCTTTTCTTTCTTTCTCTCTCCTGCTTTTCATGGCATAGAATAGTAAATTTTAAATTGGAGATTATTTTTGACTATAATTGTGATGATTATGTATGATCATGTACAAATTGCTGCAGTAATGTATTCAACAAGTCAGTTTAAATTTTGATGAGCATTCCAAGATTACCATTTTGTGCTGATGTTTATGTGCTTGCTTTTATAACATCCATTTTGAAACTAAACATCCATTACTTTAGAAAATGTTGGTAGTAAAACTCATTCCACCTTCTGTGTGAAACCTCTCCCATAGCGTTTGGGTGCTGGTTCCATTGTGGATGATAGTCCTTCCTGCCTGATATTTCCTTTGGTTTACTCAGGGGACTGTAGCAGTCTCCACCAACACTCAGTTATGTCCATCTCAGGTACAGTATGTCCATTGGCAAATCTCAACAGACCTGGTGCAATATTTTATGTATGGATGAATGCATTCTGTGATGGACAGTTATTAAATCCTGGGCTAATTCCATGTCTGATTTGTGTTTTCTATTTAAAAAATGAAGTAATGTATTATAATATGTTCTTTTTATAATGTCACATGAGAATAATGACGTGTTATATATTAATCAAAAATACAAGTAAGAATTTCACAGTAAATGTACATGCGATAATAAAAAAAGAAGTGTTACACCAGACATTGAAAAACAATAAGATCCTTGTGAGAATTAGCCTGTAGCCTGAACTGTTTGCTGAAATACTCCTTCTCCTGCCGGGAAGAAGACTCCTGATTTTCATCATTTTCACAAAACACTTTTGAATAGCTCTAGCACTTCTCTCTCTAAACATTCCCTGTTTGTCTCAAAGCTTACTGTGGCTGTTACTACTACTCTTCATTCATTAAAACATTTGAACAAGCTAAACGAGAACTGGCTATTCAGTCTAACAAAGCTTTCCAGTCCTATACACTTAATTATTCCAAAATAATATAAAGTCAAGTTTTGAAAGTCCTGCTGTCTACCACACTACCTGGTAGCTTATTCCATGTCTATGGTTCTCTGTCGATAGAAAAACTACCTAATTTTTGTGTGAAAGTTACTCTTAACATGTTTCCACCTGTTTCCCCACTGTTCTTGATGAATTTGTTTTAAAATAACAGACTCGATCCACTGTCCTAGTTCCCCTCATAATTTTAAACACTTCAAACATGTCTCCTCTTAATCTCCTTTTGGTTAAACTGAAAAGGCTCATCTCTTTTAATCGTTCCTCATAACTCATTCCCGGTAGCCCAGGAATCAGCCTGGTTGTTCTTCTCTGTGTTATTTCTAGTGCTGCTATGTCCTTTTTGTAACCTGGAGACCAAAGCTGTACACATTACTCCAGATGAGGCTTTATCAGTGTGTTATAAAGCTTGAGCATAAACTCCTTGGACTTGTACTCCACACATCATGCTACAGTATATGCTGTTAGCTTTCTTAATGGTTTCTGAACACTGTTTGAAAGTTGATAGCATAGAGTCCACTACAACTCATACATCCTCCTCATAAGGTGTACTTTGGATATTTAAACCTCCCATTGTGTATTCCAAAATATTACATAGTGTTCACAATTTTAAGGTCAGAGGTATCACACACAATCTTTTCCTATTACAAAGCACTCATGTCAGTAAAATAAGAAAGCACACAAGAAATGTAAAATTTTTGTGCTCCTTGTTCTTAAATTTGATTTTCATGTTCCTTACTTGAACTCAGGCTTACTAATCTCATTTACATTATGGTGGGTCACCTTACTATATATTATTCATGTAGGTGTAAATACAAAAATGACAGTGTTTGGGGATTATTCTCATAAGAGCATAAAGCATTTCAGTCAGATAAAATCATGTGGTGAATTTTGGTTGTCAAGTATTTTTCAGATTATGTACATGTCTTCGTGCATCTCTACATTGATAAATGTAGAGATGATGCCTGATCACATCTAGCCAAGATGTTGAGGTCAGCAAGTTCTCCTGGGACTCGCTTTAAAACACATCACTTTGCCCCACTTAAACTAGCTTATGGCCAGATCGTTTGTTGCCTTAGCCTCTTGCTTTAGCTAGATACTCATCAAGGAATCCTGCTTTGGGCAGCGTTTCTCCTGCTGCTAATGTCAATTTTGCTCATCTATGGATTTTTTCTATAGCATTGATAAATACCTTATGCCAATCTACTCATGCCTTTTACCCCTAATATCCTTTTTCCAGCAGGGCATCTCTTCACTATTTATACTAATAGACAAAATTCTCACTGTAGCCTTCAGTACCCAGAGCAACACAAATTAGGCAAGAGTTTAACAAAAATGGTGCTTTTATTAAATATAATTACCTACCGTGTAGGATGAATACAGAATGAAGAGAAAAACACAAACATGTTCACAATATCAACTTCTCACCCTCTCTGGACCTGTCTAAAACTGTTGTTGAACTCCTGATTATTAAATAATGGTACATCAACTTATTTATTGTTACAGTACCGAAAGTCTACCCTCTTTATATCTTCCGTCTCTTTCTTTGTTTCAATTTCTAGACTCTGGCCTTTCTGCCTCCTGTCATTTGTGCTTTTGTCCTACACCCCTCTTGCATTTTCCAAAGCAGAAAATAAATAAATAGTGTTTGCCTTATGAATCCATCAGGAGACAAATAAACAGAATTATGAGTGTGTTACCAAGAATACCAGTATACTAAACCCATCCATCCATCCATTATTCAACCCACTATATCCTAACTACAGGGTCACGGGGGTCTGCTGGAGCCAATACTAAATCATAATACATAACCCTAATTCATAGTGTCAAGACATAACCAATTGCCCTGAAAGCTAAGCCAATGTCTAACACCATAAAAGACATTTAGTAAGAATCAGCAATCTAATATTATAAATTGTCACACTGATGGTGTTACGCAGTACAGTTTCCGGAGTCATGTCCACTAGCAATGGCTCCTGTAATGAAAGAAACTGTGCCATAAAATGGTGATGTCTATCAAATAAAACCCAAAACTAGTGGCATGAAAGAATTCACAACATATAGTAAAACAACAATAACAAAGCGAATAAAAACACTAATAAAGAAAATAACAAAATATTTGTGTTATGAATTGGGTTCACTTCTAATTTTTTGTCTTTCTTGTATTGTAGGTTTTGGAGCAAATTTCTGTTCTGGTAATGGTTTAACTAATTGAAATTTATTTAATTCAGTTGAATTATTTGTGTGTCTTTTTCAACGGCATTTTATTAATTGTGGGCGCTGCCATTTTCTGGAGTGGCCATTAATTCATTCCAAAGTTAAGGCCCTGAAGTGAGAAGCTGTGACATAATGCGGTTTTGTGTTTTTAAAGATTATGACAAACACTTCCTATTCACTGTCACTTTCTGCAAACCCAGTGGTCACTACTAGTGTCATTGGTGATTATTTTTTTGCTCGAAAAGCACTAGGATAGAACTACTGTATGTCTAGTGACTCCTAGTATCCATACACTCTTAATCCTTTAATTACTCTAAATGGGCCTAGTCTCCAAGGTCAGATTTTTGCCTCCTACAGTATCTAGGAAACAGAAAAGGCCAAAACATTCTCTTCTGGAACCATGCCCTGTAGCGGGCAACACTTGTTGCCACTGCTAGCATTAGTCTTATGTTCTGCCTCTTTCTGTTTTGACTTGTCAGATCCTCACTGCAGGTTTTTTACCCGTATTTCTGATTGTTTAGTCCTTCCAAGAAGACCGAATGATTGTGGGTTCTTTTTGAACATTTTCTTTTCCTTTCCTTAGCTATTTCAATTTAGACTTGTCTGACACAGCTTGTAGTGTTGTAATAGCCAAGTATTTATCATGTATATAGTATAATGTAATTACTTTTTAATCTTATTATTCCAGACTTTCTCTGTGATCACAGACTTAAATCCCATACACTCAATGGCAAGTCTTTTAAGCGGTTCCGTACTCACAGTCAGAGCTCTTCACCAGCATCAGCATTAAACTTAGTACTCAACATTTTAACAAAGAAAAATTTCTATGTTGTAAATTATAAGTTAAAAGTTGCTTGCACCACATTTCTATCTTTGGTATCATGGCAATATCAGGGCTTGTGCATGGTGCAGGTCACAAAAACTCAAAAGAGTATTATTTTGCCTTTTTTGCAAGGCAAAGCAATCAGTTATGTTGTCATGTTGAAAAAGTTGCCAATTACCTGCAAAGCATTCGGGAATATGTTTGGCATATTTTGAGTGGGTTTCCATTTGCTGAAATGTACCTTCTGCTTTAAGCAGAATATCTGATGTGTTTAAATATGATAACCAATGTATCCTTTACTGTCATGCAAAAGTGCAGTAATTGCAGTAATTACCATTACATAGCATTGTTCAGACCTAACTCTAATACTTTTTTTATCAAGGATCCACGGTCAGAGTTTTTAAGTAGTTTTATTTATTTCTCATATACTGTATCACATGAATAATGGTATTCTTACCTAAATTTGCCAACTGTGATAAAGTTAATGAATAAAAAGTCCATCAATGGATCCATACCAACACCTTATGTAGTAACAAGAAGGACACAGACAGTAAGGAATGCTCAGCACAACTGTACTGCGGTAGTTATTGTAATAATAAAAGAATTATGTAGGCTTAAATTATCAGTAGGCAGCAAAAATACTGCTAAACCATCACACAGGCCTCTTTTCTCTGTGGTTGGAAAATGTCATCAAAACCAAGATGTTAGTTTATTGAAACAGTAGGGGGGTGGTGGAATTTTACAAGTATTTTGAGGAACAGTATAATTAAGGACAATAATAAATGCTAAATAATGTCAGGCAGGTGAATGTGTAAAAAAATTGAAATTAAGACAAATCAACACAATACAGGGATACAGTCAAATCTATTAAAGAACATTTAGAACTTAAGGTCAAAAAGCATTTGATATTAAAAGCAAAGCACATACTGTACTAAGCACTCAAGGGAACTCAATAACAAAGTACTGAATGCAGTGAGCAATCTGTTTAAATACTTGCAATTACAACCATGTCCTTACATCTACTTGCTGATGACACTGCCATCATTGCATGATTACTAACACTGATGAGTTGGCATACAGAGAAGACATTTGCCTTCTGACACAGTGGTGCCAGGAGAGCAGTTTTCCATTAATGTCAGCAACAAGCTGGTCAAAGACTTTAAGGATAAAGAGGCAGACCCCACTCCATTACATTGCAGAAGATTCTATGAACAGGGTCAGCAGCTTTACGTTTTTTGGAGTCACCATTACTGAAATGGGCACAACAGTTCTCATCAATAGTGAGAAAGGTTGACCGATGCCCTTAAGATTTGTTTTAATGCCTGAATACAGTAATGATGACAAATACAGGTAAGTTACAATTCACATACAGTTTTGCAAAACTGACCCTAAAATTCATTTTACTGGTGATTTTGCAATTGTGCTGTGCAAAGCTCATGTAGGAGCATTTTGAGCATTTAAAGCTTTATTTTTGGTTTGAATATTGCTCCCTAAAGGTTTATTTATACCCATCGGTAAATGAGTCATCAGTGAGGAGGAATAATGCAAAATGTTTTTTAATAATGTGATATGCTGCATATTTTCCATACAAAGACACACTAAAACAAACCTCATTACTTTGTCTTCTACACAAGAAGACACAGTACAACTTAAACTTACTGCTGCCAAAACCTCCTCCCATGCAGGTACCCAGTAAACACCTTACCCTAGCTGAGGACGTGCACACTTCTGGTGATTTTTTTTCAGTTACAGATCTTTAGTTTAATACTAAATTACAGGCAGATGCATGCATTAATATATGAAAACACTTACAGACAGGAAATAAACTCTTCTTTTTGTGTAAATGGAAACAAAATGCTGTTTATTTTAAAACAAATGTTTGAGAAGCAAAATAGAGTTTTGCTGTCAATTCAATTTTCTCATCAGTATGCCTGAGGAACGCTGTAATTTCCCATTTTTCTCATCAACCCATATAGGTGCATGGCATAGTCACTGACTGCATCACATTCTGGCGTTACAACTGCTCATCCCAGTGCCGCAAACCACTACAGACATTTTTGAATAAATATTAATGAATGTTACAAAATATTACTGGCACACAGATTCCTTCTGTCCTAGACTTATATAAACTATGATGCCTCAGACAATCAACTAATATCAATAAAGACCTCAGGCATCCTGCACAGTCAATTATCATCTTCTAATAAACAGTACAGTACTATTAGACCACAAACATCTGGATTCAAAGAGAGTTTTTAACCGTAGGTCACAGGGCTCTCCTAAGCCACTTATGCTGAAAACTGTGATGTTATTTCTTTTATTTCTGTCATATTCTGGGACAGTTTTTGCACACTTAGCATAGAGGCACATTACTTTGTAAATCAGGTCTTATTTCAGACTCAGCAAAAGAATTGTAGAGTCTTCAAAAGGGAGAGAAGATAGAGCTTTGTAATTCTAAGAACAAGTAGATGCTGCTAACAAAGTGCCAAATTCTGTAAAATTCAATAAGGTTGTCATCAGCACTACTCTCCTACAGCAAGTTAGGAAGGCTCCATCTGTCCTTTGCAGCAGTCTTAAAAATATAAAACCTAAGTTGAGAAAAGAACCTCTCACATTAGAGAAGTAAGGACTTAGAAAGACATATACAGTGGCTTGCAAAAGTATTCGGCCCCCTTGAACTTTTCCACATTTTGTCACATTACAGCCACAAACATGAATCAATTTCATTGGAATTCCACGTGAAAGACCAATACAAAGTGGTGTACACTTGAGAAGTGGAACGAAAATTATACATGATTCCAAACATTTTTTACAAATAAATAACTGCAAAGTGGGGTGTGCGTAATTATTCAGCCCCCTTTGGTCTGAGTGCAGTCAGTTGCCCATAGACATTGCCTGATGAGTGCTAATGACTAAATAGAGTGCACCTGTGTGTAATCTAATGTCAGTACAAATACAGCTGCTCTGTGACCGCCTCAGAGGTTGTCTAAGAGAATATTGGGAGCAACAACACCATGAAGTCCAAAGAACACACCAGACAGGTCAGGGATAAAGTTATTGGAGAAATTTAAAGCAGGCTTAGGCTACAAAAAGATTTCCAAAGCCTTGAACATCCCAGGGAGCACTGTTCAAGCAATCATTCAGAAATGGGAGTATGGCACAACTGTAAACCTACCAAGACAAGGCCGTCCACCTAAATTCACAGGCCGATCAAGGAGAGCGCTGATCAGAAATGCAGCCAAGAGGCCCATGGTGACTCTGGACGAGCTGCAGAGATCTACAGCTCAGGTGGGGGAATCTGTCCATAGGACAACTATTAGTCGTGCACTGCACAAAGTTGGCCTTTATGGAAGAGTGGCAAGAAGAAAGCCATTGTTAACAGAAAACCATAAGAAGTCCCGTTTGCAGTTTGCCACAAGCCATGTGGGGGACACAGCAAACATGTGGAAGAAGGTGCTCTGGTCAGATGAGACCAAAATGGAACTTTTTGGCCAAAATGCAAAACGCTATGTGTGGCAGAAAACTAACACTGCACATCACTCTGAACACACCATCCCCACTGTCAAATATGGTGGTGGCAGCATCATGCTCTGGGGGTGCTTCTCTTCAGCAGGGACAGGGAAGCTGGTCAGAGTTGATGGGAAGATGGATGGAGCCAAATACAGGGCAATCTTGGAAGAAAACCTCTTGGAGTCTGCAAAAGACTTGAGACTGGGGTGGAGGTTCACCTTCCAGCAGGACAACGACCCTAAACATAAAGCCAGGGCAACAATGGAATGGTTTAAAACAAAACATATCCATGTGTTAGAATGGCCCAGTCAAAGTCCAGATCTAAATCCAATCGAGAATCTGTGGCAAGATCTGAAAACTGCTGTTCACAAACGCTGTCCATCTAATCTGACTGAGCTGGAGCTGTTTTGCAAAGAAGAATGGGCAAGGATTTCAGTCTCTAGATGTGCAAAGCTGGTAGAGACATACCCTAAAAGACTGGCAGCTGTAATTGCAGCAAAAGGTGGTTCTGCAAAGTATTGACTCAAGGGGGCTGAATAATTACGCACACCCCACTTTTCAGTTATTTATTTGTAAAAAATGTTTGGAATCATGTATGATTTTCGTTCCACTTCTCACGTGTACACCACTTTGTATTGGTCTTTCATGTGGAATTCCAATAAAATTGATTCATGTTTGTGGCTGTAATGTGACAAAATGTGGAAAAGTTCAAGGGGGCCAAGTACTTTTGCAAGCCACTGTATTAGTGTGAAAGATGATACCTCAACTTGTAGATCCAGTTATCAGCTCATTCAGTATCAAACAGAGATAAATTCTTGGCTGCAAAAGTGATACTAGAGCTTCAACAGTAATAATATGCATGTGTTGTATTCACTGTACGATGTTGTATTCTTTTTTTTTCTTTTTTTTATCTATTGTTAGTACTGTTCTTCTGTGACTACTCTGGCAGAGACAAGAAAGTAAGAATTCCATTATATTATGTACACATGAAAATAAAATTAAATTTGAACATTACTTTAAATGAGACTCAGTTTATTCCTCCATAATAGGACAAAGCCAAATCTGCTGTGATTTCTAATATGCGGCAAAAGATCCAATCTGGGTACAAAATCTTCCTGAAGATATTAAACTCCCCTAGTGCATTTTTTGTGTTTACTGTCTTTCAATATAGGGTGTACTCACAATAGGCATGTGTGTTCCATACCATTGTCCACCCCCACTTCCTACTCCCCCGCTTGCCTGTACTCATATTGCGCTTAATGTTCTGGGCACCGGCCCACTTTCATCATCACCATGTGACTTCATGTAAGGCCAAATCAAGATCCAAACACGGAGTGACAACTTGCATGTCAAAAGGATTTTACTTATTTTGTGGTTGTTTTGGAGTCACATAGGGCAGGATAACATTCTTCACTCTTACAGATTTATTGAGTGTGCTGCGCAGCATTTTGTTGGTATTCATGCTGCATGTACAAGAAGATTTTTGCAAGACAAATGATGTTAAGGAAGAAATTTGCAGCTTTTGCCAACTACAATTGATGTTCATGTTTAAGTTTAGAATAAAAACCTGTTTTTAACTCAAATGGCATTGAATGAAATGAGAATTGCACTATCCGACTTGTCGCATCATTGACGTCATGTCTATTTTCCATGCTCAAGCACATTTAGTGATCACACAGTTCCCGAAAACTACTGAATTGTGCTCTGGCCCACTGTGACGATGCGGGTTCTGGCTCCACACTCCCATCGCTGTTTAGGAAGCTCTTGAACCCAACACCGTCGGTAATGTCACCGATGAGCTAGTCAGTAAAGGCAACAATTAAGCAAGGAGAATGGTAAAAAGGTGCAAAAGTGCTTTTATTAAAAACAATCCATCAAAACAAAAGTGTTCAATAAATAGTGCAGTGCTTCTCCAGTTCAAATAAATAAATAATCCAATAAAAGACAAAGTGGAGGTTAAAATCAACAAATAGAAAAAAAAACAATCCTTTTAAAACGAAGTTAAAATGTTCCTCTGGAAGCAGATCTTAAAACCAACAACAACAAGCCCGGTGCATCTTCTCTGTCAGCGTCTCACCTGCTTATCCTGCAGGCAAGATCCAGCAGGCAAGACGCTCTCTGCAGCTGCCCTCCTCTACACACACACACACGAGACTGGAGACCTCCCGATCCCTGGCTTCGGTTTGGCTCTCATCCCAGTCCCCGAGACTTGATGTCCACCAACGGCCAGGTCGCCCACGTTGGGGACTCCACCACCAAGCCTCCCGACTTCCGCTGCCTTTCCGCGGCCTTCTGCAGCTCGTCGCTTTCCCCTGGTCACTCCCGCTACCTGGTCGCTCAGCGGGAGCAACGTCAACTCAAATGCCTGGGTGTAGGCCCAACACCCAGCTTCCTCACAGCTGCCCTCGAGCGCTCGTTCGCACGCTCACCACACGCTCCGCGTGTCAGTCTCTCTCCTGCACCGCCTGTTTCCTCGCTCCCTGTAACCTCCGTCTTTTTCTCTTCCTTTCTTTTTTCGTGATCTCTGATCTCTTTTCATCCCTCCTTAACCGACTCGCGCTTCTTTTATCTAGCGAAGGGCCATAGCAGCTGTAACAAATTAGCCACGGGAATAATCACGAATGTGGGCAGTTCCTCACCTGTGCACTCGGTGAGAAACGCCCACACCGCCGATCACCCGTGGCTTGCTATGGCCCAACGCCCCCACGCTAAGCCGCCGCGAGAACGGTGATTATTTATTTAAAATGGCCTCTGCTCAACGAACTGTGAACCCGCTATACCACACCCACCTCTTCCAAGCAGGCCAGACCACTGTACGGTTGGACCGGCATGGAGTAATCATACTAGTCAAACAAACTGTACTTTGCAGTTATATGCGGACAAACATACTCGAGCACAGAACAAATTGCCAGTGTAAGCATAACCTTACTCATTAAGGCCAAAGGCAGAT
Organism: Polypterus bichir lapradei; assembly: GCA_026402145.1. Classification (NCBI taxonomy): domain Eukaryota; kingdom Metazoa; phylum Chordata; class Cladistia; order Polypteriformes; family Polypteridae; genus Polypterus; species Polypterus bichir. The sequence goes on along the minus strand of JANRMT010062833.1, from coordinate 4,457,747 downwards.
ATTCTAATCTCAATCCACACTGAATTACATGGATACATATACAGATACACACACACATACACACAAACATACATGGTACTATTGCCATGGAATATTTACTATTTACACACAAAGAATCTGAAACTGTACTGAGGTGTCTCTCAGTCTTATTGTATGTATCAAACAATGAACAATTCAGGAACTGGCAGTGGTGTATTATGACCTAAGAATTTGCTGTCTCTGATCTTACTTTGCAGTTTTTGGCTATGAGTCATTATTTTCCAATATGACACAGACAAAACCACAAAGGAGGATGAGTCTATTTAGAACAGTGGATCTTTCCATGGAGATGCATTTCAGATACTTGTATCATCTTGACTAGCTTGTTGGAAACCTGCAATGCAGTTAGTCTTCCACACTATGCTAAGTTGCTGCTCATGTCATGTGTTTTGACAAAGCCAAGAATCAAATTTCTGCATTTTTTTTTTTGACTCATTTTCTTTAATTATTACTTTCGTTCTCTATGCAAGACCATACTGATAGATCAATTATTAAATGTGATGTTTTCTGTGGTTTCATTTTGTTATCAGATTACCTATGACATGCACCAAACATGAAAGGTACAGACTAAATTCTTAGGTTCTTTTCTCGATGGTGACAGGAAGAAATGTCAAAACTAACTCTACAACAGTTACCTGTAAGTTCATACTTGTCTCATTTTCCTTTTGTACCCCAAGTATTAGGGAGCTTTATCAGCAGGTTGATTAGCTGATTAGGACTGAATTTACTTTCACATCTAATTGTAGAACCTGAGTGGATTTAGGTCTTAAAGCTGCCTCAATATCAAAATGTAGATGAGAGTTCAAGTGGTCCAGTTCTTTAGTTACAAAAATAAAGGAAGAGAAACCAATTTGCAAAGTGTCCAGCAGTGGAGAGATAGATCAAGAAAAAGTGTCCATTTCTATGTTTAAAAGTAGCAGCAGAAAGAGAAGGATTACTTGCAAATGTGCATGTAGTCCTTCCCCTCTCTTCTTGCACATTCAAAACACCTGGTTGACTTATTTTCATCTCTTTCAACTTAGCACCATGAAATTTTACAGTTTCTTAAAAAACACAGAAAATGTTTCAGACATCATTACCATTAAAGTCAAGGTTATTTTCCTATGGGATTCAAAAACTTTACAATCTAAGTATGCAAAATTCTCTGAATCCTGCCCTCCTTTCAGCTTTCCCAGAATACAGCTAAGGCCTATTACCTGAGATATGTCAGTTGAAAATTTTAAAGTAGCCCCTATACAATAAACAATTTTTCTTTTGTTACTATATCAGACAGAAACTGTGCTCTTGAAAACTGTGTGTGTTGAGCCAATCTAGTTACTAATTCTCATTTTAGATCTTCCCAGTGACCCTGCAAGCTTGGTTTGATATAGCCCAGTCTTATTGTATGTATCAAACAATGAACAATTCAGGAACTGGCAGTGGAGTATTAAATTGAGCTAAAAAACCTGCCAGCTAAGTAATGCCTGTCTGTGTGCTTTTTAGCTGTTGAGATGTTAAAAAGTCAAAATCTGCTAAAGTTTACCTTTAAAACAGACAAAGGTCATTGAATAAGAAAATCATCTCCAAAACAATGCTGTTAACCTCTTTGGCATTAACCCTGAGCTTTACCAGGGCTCAGAATTCAATGTAATTATGAGTAAGCCTGAGTCAGGCTAGGGATGATGTACAATGATAAGATTTATAGTGTTAAACTCTAATAACTCTTGGGACAGTATTCTGCTGCCATTTACTGGATGAAATAACATCATTCTGCAAAAAAAAAAAAATATTTCTAGATTTTTTGAGACCTTATGGTAACTTTACGGTAACTCATCCATACTCATGAGTTGGGGTGGATCCTCCAACAAAAAACACACTAGCAAATGAAAAGCCATAAAGGTAGTTTTAGAGAAAACTGAAACTGAACCGTTGTTTGAATTAAGAGATAATGATGATAATGTTGAATTGATCATCAGACATTGACACGAAAAATGAAACCGGTGCATATGGCACTGTATGACTGAACCACTGTGATATGCCCTGTGAATTTGGTTGCATAAAGCTTCATCGGCTCTCTCTCTCTAGATTGGAACATGGGACTATGCATTGGTGAGTGTCTCAAAACATATCACACAAACGAGTACTAAATTTGCAACAGTACAGCAGTGGGCACCAGGCATAACGTTTCAACTGTATTTATGCAGACATTGTGGTATTTACATACTTCTTTTACACGTAATAACATTTTTTCTTATTGAAAAAAATTCAAAGCTTTTGGCTCCTTTTTCTGGGGGTAAACATAACATCAAGGAGTGTAATAGCTTAAGAGCACAAGAACATGAAAACCATTTTGACAAAAACAAACAATTCAGTCCAACGTGGCTTGTAAATCCTTATTCTACTAACTTTTGTAAACTTAATCTTAAAATCAAGGGGTGTCAGTAAACAAATTATTACTGCAGTAAATGGCTCAAAACTGGCTTATTGTCAGTGTAAGGGTGTGCATGAGTAATTGACCCATCATATGATGTCCCATCATGTCCAAATTTTACCAGGATAGACTCTAGCTCTACATGGCCACTTACTAGATTAAATCAGGCTTGGAAGTCATCCGATAAACTCCCTTTTTTACTCTTTATGAACTTTTCTGGCTCCTGAAACATAACCTTTATTTTCACTGCACTCCAATAACTTAAGTGCACACACACTGGTTTTATGATGCAGAGATTCAATATATCATATTCAGCACCAGACCTTTACAGCCATTTTGTTTAGCAATTTGACTGCAAAGGCACATGCAGTGTAGTGTTTAGTTTGTTCTTCATGACCCTGAAAGATATTTTCCAATAAATAAAAACAGAGCCGTTTTCAAATAACCAATGTAACATACCCATTATATTTCATAGTGATGACCTTGACTTAGCTGACACCACAAAGACCTGGAAAAAGTTTAGAATGTATTCTGATATTCCGTTTAGAGAGCTTTATTTGTTCATTGACAATTTCTGCTGCAGCATATTTCCTGCCCAATGTTCAATTAATAGAATTGCTTACTATAATGAAGCACACAGACATACTGCACATTTTAAAAAGAATCATTAGATAATTGGAAAGGAGAGATGATGCATTACAGAGCAAAGAGTCAGGGAAAGGGTAATCCATTCATCTTTGTTTCTTTTTACTTTTATTCAAAAGGCTGGGGTGTTTTGTTTCTTTCTCTCTGTGCTTGGAGGGACATAAAACCACTTCACTGAAACTAACAGATCAGGATATTACAGAAAATTTATGGTGATGTTGCGTGGACTGAATGGCCTCCTATCAGCTTGAAAATTATTATGTCCCCACATTATAAAGACAGAATGTTACCTGTTTTCCTTCCTGCTATGGCAGGCAAATAACAAATCAATTTTTTTCAGTGTGATCTAATATTCCTATATACAGTAAACACATACTGTACAACAGAATATAAAAACATTTCACAAATGTGCTTTTTCTCAAAATATATCATACATATTTTACTCAGAAGGACAAAACGTGATTTTTCTTCTAAGCTATCTCCTTTTGTTTTCTCAGTTGGAACTTTCTTTTTTTGGCTGATAACATTTATCTAAGGTGATTTACAAGATCATGACATAGTTCAATAGCTTTCATGCATTTCTTACAAACAGAACACAAGCAGGAGGTGTGACTTGCTGCCCTGAAATCACAGTCTTGTGGTTTAATATAGTAAATTGACCACTATACCACAATGACTGCCACATATAACTAGAAATAAACAATTCCATGCAAAAGATTGGACACCCCAGGCCAAATTACTTATTTTGTTGACATTTAAAGTAAACAATAGTAAGAACAACTTTGACAGCAAATAAACTAAAGCAATGACATTTTTTTTATGAAAATGCTAATATGCAGTTATGATTTGTATGATGAACTTAAAAAAATTATAAAGTGTAAATGTGGCATTTTTAGAAATTTGTGCATCCTTTCAGTTGTGAGGTCCTAGAACTCATTAGGTTATTATTCTGGTTATTGTGGCTTAGCTCATTAGATGTTAGTCTAATCAATAATTGCCATTAGGAATTATTAGTTGGTAACAATATCAGAGCCTAATAAATTCTTCAACTCTTCAAAAATTATGCAGCACTCTACAACCGTTCTAAGCAGCTAACTGAGGGTAGCGATTGATGCATACAGGTGAAGACGCTAAACAGATAATAATGCATTTCAGTCTGAAAATAAGAAAAGGTTTTTAAGGAAACCATTGAGATCTGGAAGACCAAGAAAGTTGACAGATAGAACAGCTCATATGCAGTGTAGGAAGGCAAAGTAAAAACCCTACACCCCATATGACTGTAAGGGACCTACAGACAGGTTTAGTTAAGAAAGGAGTAGTGATGCAATGCTCTGCTGTGCAGCGTTAATTACACTGACATGGCCTTCATGTTAGAGTGATGAAAAAGAAACCTCACCTGTGATCTCATCACAAAAGCAACATGTTTATTTGCATAAGACAGAAGCATTTTTGGAACCAAGTGTTTTTGACAGAAACAAATTAGAATTGAATTGTTTGGCCACAACCACAAAAGGTTTGTTTGAAAGAAGGAACACTTTGCCAACCTTTAAGTACTAGGGAGGATCTATTATGCTTTGGGGTTGCATGACAGCTAGTGCACAGGAAGCATTGTGCGAGAGCAGGGAAGAATGGATTCCTCTAAATATCAACAAATCCTTAACACGAATGTCAGACAGTCAGCCACAGAACTGAAGCTGATAAAGTTCATGGCTTCCACAACAAGATAACAATTCAAAATACGCTTCAAAATTTATTATGAAGTACCTAAAGAAACTGGTGAAGACCCTTGCAATTGACAGATTTGAACATGAATGAAAGTCCTTGTGTACAGTAGATGTGCATGCAAGACAATTCGAGTATATCTCACACGACCTGCAAGGAAGAATAAAGGAAAAAATCTCCAAAATTAAAATTCAACAACTCATACTTGTGTACAAAAACATTTGCGATGTGGGATAAGAACGCGCATCCCAGCCATGGAGGAGCACAGTTTATTACCTGGATGGGAGGCCCTAGAGGAACATTGTACAGATTGGCCAGCTGGGCAGAAAGATAACTCTGTGCCCAGCTGGTATAAAATAAAGGGTGAACCAGCAGATGCCAGAACTTGGGAGTGGTGCCATCCCCCATGCACTAGATGGCAGTGTTCCTCATATGAGAACCCACTCGGGACACCTGCAGAGGTTCTAGGGAAATGGAGTCTGGAAGTGCAGCCCTGTAGTAGTCCCTTGGGATCGATAGGGGGTGCTGTTGGGAGTCGGGGGGAGGGGGG
>JANRMT010062833.1:4436517-4452281 GCA_026402145.1 Polypterus bichir lapradei | reverse complement strand
GAGGTAGAACCACTCTACTTTGTCTATGGCCCAGAAGTGCTTCCTAGAGAAGACAGAATGGCACCAGAAGCATTCCTTGGTCCGGTATGAAAGGAAGCCCGTTGCCACATATGGGGGAGTCAGAGTCAGGAGAAAGTGGGCAAAACTCAGAGGGGAGGAGAAGGAGGAATAATTATGTACTTTATTGTGTATTGTCATTATGTTTGAGCCACTGGTCAAAGAGGAGATTTAAATCTCTTTGCTTGTTTTCCTATTATTTTCCCCTTTTCCTGTGCAGTTTGCTCCCTTCATTTAACCCTAATAGTGACAACAACCAGCACACAGACACCCGGAATGATGAAAAGCAGCAACGACTTCAGTGTCAGACCCACTAATTAGTAAATTAAATAACCAGAACACCTGGAAAAGCAGAATTAAAATTATGTTGAAAATACTGTTAACGACTTAAAAAAACTACATATTCCTGTTTATTACAGTCTACTAAAAATTTACCAAACTTAGTTTGTAATTTCTACATTGACTCCAAAACACAGAAATCGGAAAATAATGACTCACTTAACATTAGAATTACCAGAACCAATGAAAAAACTCGTAGATCCGTCCCACCTTAAAATGCTTCGCACCACTCCGTCAGTGTCTTTTTTTCTTTAAATGCAAGTGTTCCAGATAACGATATAGTATTTATAAAAGGTGTCATTTTGCTTGACTTCTCACTCTATACAACTCTAAGCAACTGACACGCAGGCAAACAGACTTGAGCTGAGAAAACTGTGCGCTGGTGGGGGATGTGATAGCAGGCTGCTTGCTGTTTGCTACTTATCAACACATTTAAAGGACAAAAGACGCTGACGGAGAGGTGCGAAGCGTTTTAAGGTGGGCTGGATCTACAAGTTTTTTCATAGGCTCTGGTAATTCTAGTGTTAAAAAGGGAGTTAATAAGAAGAATAACAATCCCTTATTTTATTCTACAAACGTGTTTTAAATGCTGTGTCTGTGGTTTGGGGCTCTATGGCGCCTGCTTGTGGTTACAGCAAGCTGTGTTTTTTGCCAGAGGGGGTGTTACTAAGTAGTGGCTTAAAGTACCCAAACTTTTGTAAATACCACTCTTATTTTTTAATATTTTTTTTAAAATTCATCAATAAATCATAGCTGTATTTGAACATTTTCATAAAATTGTCATTGCTTTGGATTGTTTGCTATCAAATTTGCATTTAACTTTACTTTTATTTTTTACAACAAAATATGTAGTTTTACTTGGGTGTGCAAACATTTACATGGAACACTCCACAGAAATATAGATTCCATCTGTCCTTGTCCAGCTATTATCCAGCCTCTCCTTGTGAATTCCTTAATTTACAAGAGTGGAGACAAATCTTTAATTTTTGCAGAATTAAATGCAATGAGGTTTAGTAGTTTTATATAGAAAACAAGTTACACTTAAACCAGACGGTACAGTCACTCATGCAAAGCAAACGAAAAGGTGTAGCTGCTCTTTTGTGGCAGTCCATTCCATTCCATTTATCACAGTTGTGTGGCACATTGTGAGGACCTGGGTATAAATGATGCTCGGAAAGATATTCCTCTGATTAGTGACATTGAGGCTTTGCTAAGGACTATTTACACAATTTTCTACAGATCATCTGTTAAGAAGACAACATTTGCCTTGCCAAAGCTCCGGAGGCAGATGTGATTGTGTTTCAAACCACTAAACAAGGTTCAAGACCTTGATTAAAGAAAAATTAAAAACTTAAACTGTAAAGATTCTTTCTGATAAGGTTATATTTAATAAACAACAGGGTCACTTCAAAATTTTTTTTTTCACTTTTGGACATTTGTGACACATTCCAGCCCTCGAGAGATGAATGTGAAAGAGAATTTCATTTAATGAACACTATAAAAACAAAATCTAGAAAGTGTTTAAATGCCAAGCATTTGGAAAACTTGATGAAAATTAAAACACTTTTTAAACTCTGTACAGACTGTTAATGTTTATAGAGTTTATAACTTATAGAAAACAGAATAGGTCAAAAGAAACCCTTTTTAAATATTCAGTGAAATTCTGAGTAGAAATAATTTTTATTTGAAAAACTTTATTATATCAGTTCATTTATTTTTTCAATATTTAGCATTAAGCACTAAATAATCATATATGTGCTATATAAAGGAATGTATTGCTGATACTACTGCTCAGGAGTTACTGTTCTTTAAAGTTTGTTGCTCACATGAAACATGAAACGTGAATCCCCTTAGGGCAGGGGTTCCCAACTAAGGGTGTCCGCATTCCCAGGGGGTCCAAGATAGCATTTCAGGTGGTGCAAAAAGATGAAGTCTATGTAGTGATTTGATTAAATCACTGAATTACCATGGTACAAATGGTGTCTTATAATGCCCTTATCATTTATATGTCATTTATTAGTTAGTGCTCCTGTTCTGAATCAGGCATTGCACACACTATTGTCATCTGTGAATGAGCCGCAGAAATGCAGTTCTCGCGGGTTCCTTGCTGCAGGTGTATCATTTCTAAAGGCAAATAACTTTTCTTAAGGGGATGGAATTTGAACCATTCAATGATCTGCAGAGAAGGGCAAGGTCTAGTATTGATTTCAGTGCAAGCCCTGATTGTGAAATGTCACTGATTTTGAGGTGTGATTGACATTTTGGTCAAGGAGGCGGCAAGGGGAACTGAACTGGATGCAACACCTGTTGCTTACACTTAGCCCATCTCTCCTGTTGGTGGTCCTAACATTAGTGCAGCGATTTTAACTGTGCGCTGCAGGTGTTATCGGGGGACAAAGTTTGTTGAGTGTGTTTCATTGCTTAGTAGGACACTGGCACCTGTTGCATCACAGGGGTCCCCAATTCCCATGATTGTTAATAATGTGTCACTTCCTCAAGGTGCTTGATGCTTCACAGGATACCCCAAGGCTGTCATGGCTGTCACATTTAATTATTATTAAGATTTAAGTACATAAATTGTTCTACTTATATGTAATTTTAATACACTGAATTAAAAATTTATTTTTTTATTTCAATTTGGTCACTTATAGTACTATATGTGGTTCAATTGTGGTTCAAAAATTAGAAATTCTGACTTCTTCCTTTTCAAATGTGATATTATTTTTGTAGGGGGTGCAAATATAAATCAAACATTTTCTAGTGGTGAGGGGCATAGAAAAGGATGGGAACCACTGCCTTAGATATAACATTGCTGTAGAATGCAACACACTGGAAAGTCTTATAGAAACATCTCTGTAATCAATAGTAGTTTATGATAAATGTGGAAATAGTGACTGAATATAAACATCTTGTTTATAGATGGTAGATAATCTAAATTGCAAATCTAAATTTTTTTTTCCATGCAATCAATACTTATTTCTGCTCTGTAAGATACAGGCTACTCAAAATGGATGGGGACCTCATGCTGCATGTTAACCAGAGCATGATCCAGTCTGTTATTCCTTTCAGCTCCACTACCTGGTTTAGTGACCTGACAAATTAAAAATTTTGAAAAACCCCAACAGGTTACCAGGCAGGCAGCCAAACTTGTTGGTGCTAATGTGGATGACTTGATGTACATGTGGCAGAGAGGGATGATGAAGAAACTTGATATCATCTCAGTTGAAAACTGCCATCTATTCCATGCAGCCCTTTTATTAAATCAGGACGGATAGTCCACTTAAAGACTTACTCATTGTTTTCCAGCAGGTGATTTCTATCTTAAGACTATTTGGCTTTTTCACAAAAATATCACAGGTAGCTTAATATTATGTGTGCTGGGTCACTTTTCATTATTATGATGAATATGTAAATGGTACTCCTTTGTGAAATGTTAGAGGTCGTAATCAATGTTGTCTTAATTTGTTCTTTGTTTCTGTGTTTGTGGATACAACTGAGAAGACAAATGTCATGTTTTCTTGTGTAAATATAGCTAAATAAAAACCTTACAGTATATGTTTATAGGGTTCCTGGTCCAGTGTAGCTATACACCTTGTTGGAGATCCACAAAACTAACGATTTTTGGACATTTATGTTGCTTGAACATGTTTTAAGTACTGATGTTAATTAGTTTTTTACTTAATCAGTGAACCTGTATTTTACTTAGCTCCATTTCCAGAAGGCACTGTCAAAAGTGATTAAGTAGACGCACAAGAATGTAATGTAAAATACACAACATATGTGCATATTTGCAGCAACTTACAGAAAACACTTTTTCACGTAAAAGATTCTACTTAATGTTGAATTCTTGCATGCTTTAAAGCTGTTTACCATCTGTTTAATGTTTTTATGGATCCTTTTGACTTGGCAATTTCATTTGGTTTTTTTTTGTAAGTTTAAATATAAATGTTAGAATCTTAAACTTTACAGGACAGGATGTACATTGTTTGTAATATTATTCTGATTAAACTATAGGAATGAACATCATTTGTTTTCTAGAGTTTCTTAAATTGGAGGACATTATCAGCCACAGCTCAGTACTACATGTTCAACATAGACTGTTCTTTTTATCAATTTCTGTATATATTTCCTAGGCTTGCTCATTTTTTGGGAAATAATTTAATTTATTATGACTTTTGCTAGCTCAGATGTTTGCAACCTTCTAGTAGTGTTATACCGAAGTAATGTTGCAAAGTCACTCAGCATATTTTTATATACAACAACCATTGAAACACATTAACTTAATCTTGTATTAATGTTTCCAATACATTAAATAACTATTCTATGCTTTGTTAATTATTCAATATTTTAATATAAATAGGAACAAATACAAAAACTATGTTTTGCAAAATTTAAGTTCTGAACACATTATTTTGAAATTTTATTATAAAAGTGTCAAATGTATATTTTGTTAAGACAGAAAGTCCAATAGTTTGAAGAGCAAAATAATTAATCAAACATAAAACACATTATAAAAACTTTTAATATGAGTAATCATTGATCATTATTCATTTGAGTCATTAATCAATTAACGGGACTGTTGTCCTTGTTCTCCTTAGTTAATTGTTCAATATCAGGTATGTATTTGGTCACTTTCAGCTTCACACAAGCTTCTGAATGTTAGGCAACTTCTCTGTGGACTCAAAGCAGCTTTCATACGTGAGAAAATTTGTTCACATGTATAAGTTGACCCAAAAGCTGAAAGTAGAACAAATGCAACTTTCTTCAAACAGATGAATGCTTCAGGCGAGGATGTCCAGCATCTGAGGATGGTAACTGACTTTTCCAAGCAGTTTCCTTCAAGAGTTTTCCAAAATTCTACAAATTCTATCGTCTATAACTCTGATGACTTGAATTCAATGTGTTGCATTTCAAAATTGTCAACATCCATCCACTCGAAAAGAGATCAGTCAAAAGGGGTGGCAGTAAGATCAATTAAGTTGAGCTGGATGGGGTAAGAAAATATGGGCCAGTGAATCTGGAATTCTTGATCTTGTTTAGCAAACTCTCCTTTGAGCACTTCAAAGTACTTCTGAAGCTCATCTCTGTTGATAGTAAATTGATTTGAATGAGTCTTTACATTTGGAAAGTACTGTTAATGGTAATATCACAGCAAAATATATCTAATTTTTATGCTAATCATTTCCAGTGCGCAAAACGTCCATGTACGGTTTGACCCTGTCCTTGTAATCACAAGTTTAAGTCATTCAGGTGTTTAGTTACGTATATCAGCCAGAAACATCAGCTTGCACAGCCAGTCGTCGTTATTCAGTTCCGGGAAATGTTGCTCTTTTTCATTAAGAAAAACCTTGATTGCCTCTAGACTTCATACAGATGTGTTCAAAACATTATCTTGACTAACACAACAAACATTACTATACAGCGGGAGATCCTTATATGCACTCTTCATTTCTTGTAGAAGAGACATGATTTGCCTATGGGTCAATGAAGAGCGAGAAACTATAAAGTTAATTATCTTGATAATAGTTTCCATTACAAAGTTCAAGCACAGTGATGAAATCTTCATACACACTCTCTCCTGGTATATAATGCAATGGAAGTTCAATACTTGACAGTCAATTTGATCCTGAAGAAGTTTAACAAATCCTTTGTTCTTTCCGAGCATTGCAGCGGCGGCATCAGTAGTTACACAGAATATTTTATTTATGTTAATGTTCTGACTTTACAAATGCAGTTTTAATGTCCTCTTCCTTGGCTGTACCACCAAGAGGTATCAAGCAGCACAATTCTTCATAAATATGGTGATTATCACAATATTGCACCACTATCGCTAGGCGCGCCATGTCATTCACATCGACACTTTTGTCAAGAGCAACAGTAAATACAACAGCTTGTTGCAACCTGGTTGTCTGTTACATTTAATTACTGTTACATTTTCAGCCATATCAATTATGCTTCTCTAGACTGATCTCACAGAAGCCGTGTTTCTCAAATCTGAGACAGTATTGTTCTTTATTTGGTAAGTCACTAAAGAAAATTTCAGCACTACTGAAAAAAGTTCCCTTGACAAATTGTCCATCTGTAATAGATTTGGCTTTCAAAGCCATACACTGAGCAATTTTGAAACTACATTTGGAAAGCTTTATTTTTTAGGTCCCAATTACTTGACTAAAAATACTAGTTTTTTGTAGCCAGAAACAGCCATTTTTATGGCTACACTTTTCTCCTCACAGTCTTTAAAATGGACTGATATTGAATTGATTGTATCTTCGTACACTTAAGGTATGGCACACAACAATTTCACAACATAAAGCACAAACAGCATGAATCTTTTGTTGTATTAATCCATATTCGTTTCTCCAGAAGTGTTGAAAGAAACAGATATTACGTTTTTGAGTCATTTTAAGGGCACCATATTACTTAATAATAATACCAACTTTTGTGTTACTGTCCATGGACTGTACTGGCATGAGTATGCAACCCACAAGAGAACTTTAGAGTTGGTGGTGGGGGTGGTCAGGAGAGATAGTAAGAATAGGACGGACATAGAACTCTGTCAAGGTTAGTCATTGTTGCTCCATACTCACTTAGTCAGTCTGAATCAGATTGCACAGTCTTACTTCCAATGCCTGACAACTTTTGTTTTGAAGGGATGTGAAAACAGGAATTGCTTTAAAATAATTATATGCTTCTATTTAATTAAAAATTCATTTTTTATGAGATCATAATTACCATATTTCAATTCACTCAGCATGCCATTGAAAATCATTCCATGTGCCACGCTTGGCACGCATGTTGTAGGTTGCCAATGCCTGTGGTAGCTTATACTGATAAGTCATAGCCAAGTGGGTTGAAAGACCTCCTACACGAAAAATGAGAGGAAAATATCTAAATCATACAGTAAATACAACACAATGGCTAGGCATGACTATAAAGAGGTCTATATCTGTCTTTAGGCGAGTTAGTGTTGTTCTATGGGCACTCATATTGCTTCTTAATATCCATCCATCCATCCATTATCCAACCCATGTGGCACGCGGCTGGGGGTGGTACCCAGCTGGGACACCCAGGACGACCGGAGGAGGGCTTGCGCCTCCTCCAGACCACGACGGGGTGACCGCCCTGGTGGCTTTTGGGGTCCACGGGTACAGAGCTTTGAAGCTCAGCCATGTAGGGGCCTGTGGTCACCCACAGGGGGCGCCCCAATGCCTACGGAGCCCTGGACCTCAGCACTTCCACCACAACAGGAAGTGCTGGGGGGAAGTGGATCAGGGACACCTGGAGTGCTTCTAGGTGCAGAGTTGGCACTTCCGCCAACCTGGGGAGTGCCGGTGGAAGATTGTCAGGAGGCACCTAGAGCACATCCGGGTGTGTATAAAAAGGGGCCGCCTCCCTCCATTCAATGGCTGGAGTCGGGTGGAAGAGGACAGAGCTCGGGAAGAGAGGAAAAGGAGGCCTGAAGAGAGTGAGGCATTGTTGTGAAGAGGCCTGGACTTTGGGGTGATTGGGTGGCCTGGGTTGTGCGTGATCACTGTTGTATATATATTGTAAATAAATGTGTGTGGTGCTATAAAATCATGTCTACCTGTCTGTGTCCGGGCTGTTCCCCACACCTGCTATATCCTAACTACAGGTTCACAGGGGTCTGCTAGAGCCAGTCCCAGCCAACACAGGGCACTAGGCAGGAAACAAACCCCGGGCAGGGCACCAGCCTACCACAGGGTGTGCACACACACACACCAAGGACACACTAGGGACAATTTAGAATTGCCAATGCACCTAACCGGCATGTCTTTGGACGGTGGGAGGAAACCGGAGGAAACCCACACAGACAGGAGGAGAACAAGCAAACTTCGCTTCTTAATATTATTTTTATAATTCCTTCCTTTATGTTTGGTTGTAAACCATACTACTCTATTGTATATAAATAGGTTTAACTGTGAGTTTGTGTGAATAACTATTTTGTCTTCCTATAGCATATTTGTAATTTCTTAAAAAGAATGGGAAATAGTAATTTTTAAATGACAGGGAGAATACCAGACCTAAAACTTATTTGGGTTTTCAGCACATCTTATCGTATTCCAATCCAAAATTCAGATTTGGTTTGCAATATGCAACAAGTCCTATAGAATTCTTAGTTCCAATTGCTCTGTTTAAAAATATGCAAAAATATAATAAAGTACAAATCAATACAAATACACAACATGTAATACATAATACAGTTTAACAAAATAGAAAGTAAACAATTATAAGTAAACCATTGTGACTGGGTAGACAGACAATAAATTACCCCAAAGGAGTACTGAGGCACCAACCAGGCAACTCTGTTTAATGTTGAGAGCAAAAATTAAAGGGCACACTAAGGTGCAATATAAATACTGGCTATAGCCACCCAACAACCAAAGGTTTTCCGGTCTGGAGGAAAGGATTCCGTCATACTGGAGCACTGTCTTCTGTGATGGTTGGGTTATATTGGGATATGACCTTCTGAGGATCATCTGGTTTTATGGCACACAACTGGAAGGGATGGGGTCTGCTCTGGGCAATGTGGGTAGGTTTAGATGTCCTCACTGGACGGCTTTTTGGAACTGTGCGTAAACGAGAACATACAGTACAGTTACAGTGCACCCACTTGTTTTGGAGTAGTATTGCTTATCTTAACAGAGGTATGAAGATGATCCCCAGGTGTGAATGCATGACACTGTATAGCATTTGTGAACCATGTCACTGGGAATGGTAACCACATGAAGCTCAAACAATAAGACTTCACTACTAAAATTACATCGGTGCTGACTGAAGAAGAGTGTCATTTTAGTAAGGTCCACAAGGAGATCCTCTGTTATGAACCACTTAAGATCAGATTGTTACTACAAGTATAATTTGTAAGATTTATTGGCGTTCTCCACATCAAATTAAAAAAAAAACCTCTTCTTTCACACTTGGCCATCACCAGCTTCATAAGAGCTTAATGGTAAATTTAAATATGATCTCCACAAGAAAAAAATCTACATTATTAGCCTGTCATCTCAGCAGAACAGAGCCTTTGTTATTTGGAAAACAAAGTACAAAATGATGCACAAAAAAATAACAATTCAGACTTTTTAAGTTTAATCCACGCAAACTTGGACAGAGCAGAAAATGCAGGATTCTGACATATTAAACCAATCCAGCAATGGCATCACCCATCCCTAGGCCATAATGCTTAACAACTGTCAAAACAACTGATTTAAAATGGAAGCATGGGAAAATGTGATTTAAATATACAGTAACAATGGTAAAAAGGCATCAAATCAAGAAGCAAAGGTGGACACAGCATATAAAACAAAAAAGAAAAACTCAAGTAATGACCGTAACGATTTCAATTCATACAGTATAATATGAAAAATGTGTGTTCTTACTAACATCCACTATATGATAATAGCAGAGAAGGAAACACGCTGAAAATTCTTAAGAAAACATCTCCATAGTCAGTGTCAGTTCTTGATGAACTTAGAAATAGAGACTGAATAGAAACATCTATTAATTCACATCAATAATAATCTAAATTGAAATATTAATGCACAAAATAAGCCTTTTTTTGTCAATTTAAACAGTGCTTATTTCTTCTTGGTAAGAGTCAGGCTACTCAAAGTGGACAGGGACCTCATGCTGTATTTTAACCAGAACATAATCCACTGCCTGGTTCAGTGACTTGACAAACTAAACATTTTTGAAAAACTGGAATAGGTTACCAGGCAGGCAGCCAAAATTTTGGTGCTAATGTGGATGACTTGATATGCATGAGGCAGAGAGTGATGATGAAGAAACTTGATATCATCTCAGCTGAAAAGTGCCATCTTTTACATGCAGCACTTTTCTTTTATTAAATCAGCACTTAAGGACTTACGCAAACTCTTCCAGGAGGCTATTGAACTTCATGTGCTTTCTGACAATTCATTAGAAGATATACAGTATACAATGTTTATATATGTATCAATATAAAGATATCTATATTTTGTACATTATTTTAATATTTATATATGTTTTTTTTTTTATTTTTTGGATTAATTTGATGTTATTTATCCATTTTACACTTTACATTTTAAGGACCTCATTTAACCATTTGTTTTTTTTTTAATATTTTTTGACCAATCATGCAAGAACAGCTACACTGATTTTCATGAAGTTTTACATGTTGTGATGTAGCGGGTCCACAGCTCAAGTCAAAAAGGCCACTTTTTAAATTAATAGTCACCACACTCACGGCTTAGAGAGGGGGCGTGGCAGTGTGGCTGGAAGCGGTTCCCGGGGGAATTTGGGATGCGGGCAGTCCTCGCTTAAGTGCACAGGTGAGGAGTTGTCCACATCTGCAGTTGGTGCCGGGAACTGATAATTGTCACATCTGATCCACATCCCCTGTGATAAATAATAGAAGCGAGTGGCGGCTGGGAGAAAAAGAAAAAACGGACGGAGGTTGAGAAGGAGGGGAAGGCAGGAAGCAAAGAATGCAGCTGATCAGTGAGCTTGGGTGTTTGGCCGGCACCCCGTGAGCAGTCGATTGTGGTCACTCCCACTGAGCATTTAGTGAGGAGCGGGAGTGACCGGAAGGAGGATGGCTTGCCGCATAAGGCCAAGAAGGCTGCGGGAGTCGGGACATGGGACATGAAAGCCCCAAGTCACGGTCTGGTGAAGCCTACTGGAGCCAGGGATCGGAAAGGCAAACAGACCAGCGGTAGAAGGCAGAAAGAAGGTCAGCTGCAGGTAGGGTGGCTCCCCTGATGCATAGCCTGGATGGGAGAAGCAGGGGAGTCACCATTAGAAAGGCACCAGGCTTTGTTTTAAAAGACTGCTTCCAGACATTGTTTTAACATTGTTGTTTTTAAAAGATTTTTTCTATTGGATTTTAACCTCCACTAGTTCACTCGTTTTTATCGGATTATTTATTTAAGGACTTATTTTTGAAGCACTGCACTTTACTTGATTTTGGACACTTTGAGTTTGTTGATTTTAATAAAAGCACTTTGTACTTTTGCACCATCCCGTTGCTTCATTGTTTGTGCCTCACTGCCCAGCTCATCGGTGACATTACCGATTGTGTCGGGTTTCAGAGCTCGCATCATCACACATGTTTGTTGTTGTTGGCTAACTTTATTAATAAAGGTTGTATGACACTGCAAAAATTTTATCAAAGATGGAGTCATAATGGGGTGGCAACCTAAAACAACAAGTTATTCCAAAATAATAATAATACATGAATTTTTGTAGGTATAATACAGTAAACCTGAACACAAATAAAGAACAATAACCTAAACACTTGACAACATTCCACATCAGTGACTGAACAGAAACGACAGCAGGAGGGACTTGTTGCTGTGGTGTGATATATATATATATATATATATATATATATATTTATATATAGTTACATAGAGATGGATTAAAGGGTTGCCATCTTGGATAGTCTGATTTCAGACTTGAGTCCTTAGTGGCATTTCTTTTTTGCTGAAAAGCTGCAATTTTTCTGCCTTATAATATATCGGGTTGCACTGTTCCCCCAACTCTTTGTCTTTGTCCTCTTTTACTATATGTACAGGGTGGTCCAGATCTAATTATGCAGATCCAGATCATCTGGATGACTTTGATTTATGCAGGGATGATTCCAGTTCGGCGCGAAGATGATTCTTCATGTTGTCAGTTCGCACACTTCTCGATGGTCTGGGATTTTTTGGGTGATTTTCTATGTAATAAACTTAATAAGTTATAGCGTAATGAAAATTACATAATTAGATATGGACCACCCTATATATATATATATATATAGTATATGTGTGATATATTCCAATATGTTTGTGGAAAGGAGGGCCTCTTCCTCCCAGCCTTCCTTTAGAATGTCCAATATGCCCCAGGGCTATCGTTTGTATAATAATTTAAACGGTGAGAACCCTGTAGAGACTTGCAGGAC
This sequence comes from Polypterus bichir lapradei, assembly GCA_026402145.1. Lineage (NCBI taxonomy): Eukaryota > Metazoa > Chordata > Cladistia > Polypteriformes > Polypteridae > Polypterus > Polypterus bichir. Next base: position 4,439,944 of record JANRMT010062833.1, on the reverse strand, counting down.
TTGAGGATGATACACTGAGAGTTCTTAAATGTTTTATCCTCAGCAACTTAGCTGTTTCCCTGAACGTTTCCAAGGTAAAGGGCGTCCCTTGATCCGTCAGGATTTCTTTAGGGATGCTGACTCATGAGAAAACCCATATCAACTCCAATGCAATAACTTTAGTGGTAGCTGAGCGCAACAGAACAGCATAATCCACCAGGACCATTATGTATTTATGGCCCCTGGCCGAGGGTTCTAGGAGTCCCACCAGGTCAACCCCGACATGGTTGAATGGGACATTAATCAGGGGCAGCAGAATGAGAGGAGCACTGTCCCTTCTGGGAATCTGCCGCAGTTGACATTCCGGGCAGGACACGCAAAAACGATGGACCTCCTCATTCATTCCTGGCCAAAAAAATCTGAGCTTGATATGCTCCAGTGTCTTTTCGGGCCATAAATGGGCTCCGAGGAGGTAGGTATGTGGTAGTTCACAGACTTGTTGCTGGTAAGTTCGTTGGACCACAACTCTCTTTCGTGTCCAGCCACCCAATATAGGAGGTCATTATTTAGGACAAAGTGAGGACCCTGTGGCATAGGATGCTGAGCGCATTGGGCATTTATCAGAACGACTGCATTTTTTACAAACTTAAGGGAGTCATTGTTCCATTGTTCCCTTTTATAAGAAACCGGAGTCTGCCTGAATTGAAAATGTAGTTGGGAGAGAGGATCGGAGGGGTGTGATTTCCACCCATATTGCTGCGGCATCTATGCTTGATGTATCCGCATGCGACAGTCTGGGAGTTTCCATGAAATTAGTATAGGCCATGGTCCATCTATTCTTTGGCTGTAAACATGGAGTGGGGTCAGCCGAGGATGCCATCTCAGCGTCCATCACTAGGCCTACCGGTTGTTTAGGAGTGGTGTGTGTTATACCGCTTTTACTGTTTGACCAGTCTCTCCCGAGTATTACGGGGAACAGAGGGTCCTCCAATATCGTAGCTACTGCCAGTCTCTTTACCAACCCATCAAAGCTGACAAAGCATGAGGCAGACTTATACTGGCGGACATCCCCGTGTAAACAGGTTATACTGGTCTTGGGTTTAAGCCATTGTCGTGGCAACACTACGTGGCAGCAACAATTGAAATGTTACTGCCAGAATTGAATATGGCTGGTGTTTAATTCTATTTTGTAACACCTCCCCTGTCTATGCACAAGCCAGAGTGTTAGCAAGAGCACACTAGTTCCCAGTCTTCTTGACTCCTCAGACCCCTTTTTCCCCACCGGAAGACAGCCACTGCAGGTCAAAGGTTTCCGTGGTTTGCTTCATAGTGTGGCAACGAGGCATTGAGATAGGGACACGAGAACGTCCGGGTTCACAGGGTTCTTTTTCTGATTCTCCTGGTTAGGTTCCCACTCTTAATGATTATGTGACCACGATTAACGAGGCCATGTTCTTAATCAACCAACCCCAGGCCAGCTGGGTGAGATCAGATGGCAGAGCTCTGCGCAGCAGCGCATACACCACCTGCTCAACCATTTGTTGAGTGTTGTTGAGGTCTGGTCTTAACCAGCACCCAACTTTAGTCCACAATTGTGTGGCCTGGGAGGCAGTTGGCAGTTGGGAACTGAACTCCCACTGGATCACTCTCCTTGCCTTTGTAGATTTCGTACTGTGTTTTGGGTCATTGTCTTGTTGGAATATCCAACCTCTGCGTAACTTCAACTTTGTGACTGATGCTTGAACATTATCCTGAAGAATTGGTTGATATTGGGTTGAATTCATCCGACCCTCGACTTTAACAAGGGCCCCAGTCCCTGAACTAGCCACACAGCCCCACAGCATGATGGAACCTCCACCAAATTTGCCAGTAGATAGCAGGTGTTTTTCTTGGAATGTGGTGTTCTTCTTCCACCATGCAAAGCGTTTTTTTGTTATGACCAAATAACTCAATTTTTGTCTCATCAGTCCAAAGCACTTTGTTCCAAAATGAATCTGGCTTGTCTAAATGAGCATTTGCATACAACAAGCGACTCTGTTTGTGGCGTGAGTGCAGAAAGGGCTTCTTTCTCATACTTATATATGTGAAAGATGGGGCATGTCACTGAGCCTAAAACCCTGAATACAACCAACACAGACACAATCACAGATTCAAATATAATAATTTATTCTTTCTCCCCAGTACCTTTACAGGCCTGTCTAATATCCTCTGTATAGCACAGCACACCACAAAGATTTTTTCATCTTTCTCCGTCCTACTCCTCTTCCTCCAAGCAAGTGTTGTCCTCTGCCTCCCGACTTCATCTCCCTTGGAGGAAGTCAACCAGCAACTTTTTTCTATGCTCTCCCTGGCAGACCCCATGAAACCAAACATGGATGCCCCAATTGACTACAGATTCCAGCATGCCCTAAGGGTGTCCTTGTGGGAATCCTAACCCAGGAATGCTGCCATGTAGTATATCAGAGAATAAAGGAACCAAATATTAATATCTTATCTGGTCCTTCTGTTATATTGGCTACTCAGTATTACTGTTCGCGCCTGGCTGGAAAACCTGTTCATCTGTTTTCCTATATTATGGTGTCCCAGTCAGTCAAGTAATCATCTTCCATCCCCTTTGGGATGCCTGTCCATTCATTATGGTACTCACTGCCTATATATATATATATATAGGGCCCCATTCCTTTTTCTGCACCTACCACGTGGTTGGCTCAAGCCTATATACATTAACGACATCCCACGCTCATGTGCCTTCTCACTCGCTTCCTTACTTTCCACAGCTGTTTGTCGTGCTCACTGCTGCCTTCTTCTTTACTCCACCACTTCAAGCCTATTATTGTTCGCCTTGTTTCACATCTTCCTGCTGGTGACTCCTGCCTTTTCATTTAGTTTCTTAACACTCTTAATCCTCCAGGCATGCCTCCGCATACTCTACTTTTGAAGGTCAGTGCACCAATTATGTTACTACGAAACTTACAACCAGCAAAAGTTTGTAACGGCACCAGGCCTCAGATCAAATCTCTGGACAAGAATCTCATAGAGGCAACTGTCTTCACTGGAACTGGCTCAGGGGATACTCTATTTATTCCTCGCATTCCTCTCATACCCTCTAACCTCCCATTCCAATTCAAACACCTCCAATTTCCAGTAAGGGTCTGCTTCGCTATGAAAACAAATAAGTCACAGGGCCAGACTCTAAAAAAGGTCAGCATTGACTGGACACAAGATTGCTTCTCACATGGCCAACTGTACGTTGCATGCTCAAGAGTAAGATCAGCAGACAGCTTGGTAATTTTACAGCCCGAGGACATTTCTCATACACAACATTTACAATCATAAATTAAACTCTTTACAATCATCAAATTTACTCTCAATACTAAAATAAGCCTACAACAATTACATTGACAATCATGTTACGTTATTTTCAAAATGTTTCCTTTTCTTTTTCATT
>JANRMT010062833.1:4411792-4436117 GCA_026402145.1 Polypterus bichir lapradei | reverse complement strand
ATATAATGCTACATACAAGACAGGCACATGAACCTTCTCCATGGACCTTCCTGCAACGGCATGGTTTTATATTAAGCCAGAGATGATTGTTTGATTGAAAGATTTAATAGAAATTTATCTGACACTCTCAAACTTAATTATTCCAATTCAAGTTAATGGGGTTTTGGTAAAAAACATAAAGTATATGGATAGTAAGTAACTCACACACACTAATATCTCTGATTAAGGATTTACTTATAAATTCCTCGTGGCATCATAGATTAAGTATTTGTTTTATGTTGAAATCATTTTATAATTCTTTGCTTAAAAGAGACCTTTAATTTAATCTGTGCAGTGTGCTGCCCTGCGGTGGGCTGGCGCCCTGCGCGGGGATTATTTCCTGCCTTGTGCCCTGTATTGGCTGGGATTGGCTCCAGCAGACCCCCGTGACCCTGTAGTTAGGATATAGTGGGTTGGATAATGGATGGATGTGTAGTGTGCGTTTGAAATTTTGTAATGTTTGTTAATATTTAGTTCCAATTTGGTTTTCTTCCTGCTTTAAATCTAGGTGAATTGATTTAAATGCAGTGGAGTCATATTCTAATTTTAGTTTCAATATTTAGTAACATATTTGAGAAAACAAGATGTTTGAGAATTAAGAAGAGCTTTGGAATATAATGAAAATTTTAGGTTTAGTTATAACTTCCATCCATCCATCCATTATCCAACCTGCTATATCCTAACTACAGGGTCACGGGGGCCTGCTGGAGCCAATCTCAGCTAACACTGGGCACAAGGCAGGAAACAAACCCTGGGCAAGGCACCAGCCCACCGCAGGGACAATTTAGAATCACAATGCACCTAACCTGCATGTCTTTGGACTGTGGGAGGAAACCAGAGCACCCGGAGGAAACCCACACAGGCACAGGGAGAACATGCAAACTCCATGCAGGGAGGACCCGGGAAGCGAACATACTGCACCACTGTGCCGCCTTAGTTATAACTTTTACCTGGATAACGTGACCACTATGTTCATAATGGCAGTTGTTTTATATATATAAAAAAGATGACCATAAATAAAGTCTTATTAGCTGCAAAAATGTAATGAGAAGTCATAAAAACGTAATGTTTAAAAATCATAATGACATTGAGATGTACCTGATCATCGTTTACGATGGACTAGCATTTTCTTCCTGTGTCTATGTAGAGTTTTTTTCTGGGTACTCCAGTTTCCTTCCACATCCCAGCAATATATGTGTTAGGCTTTTACAATTTACTACAGAGAGGTTTTATTTAAGCATTTTAGCTTTCAGTTTATATGAATTTAAAATAGTAATGATAGGTGATACAGGAAGTGAAAGAAATATAATAGCAGCATAAAATAAAGCTATCCAATAAACATAAATGTTAACATTGTTGGAAAAGGAAAGACTTTCTCAAAAACAAAGTAGATAACTGCACCATAATATTTCATCTATCCTTGAAAGAGATGATTAAGCTGAGATTTCTCATCACTACTTGGCAATGATCCAGCATAAAGTGTCAAGACAGTAATCAGCTAACAAAGAACAAACCGGGGGTTTGAAATTAAAGCTATAGCCACCGAGAAACTGGGATCTCATTTCAAATGAATGACAAAGAAAAACCTAGAAAGAAGTATTGATTGAAATCAGATTTCCTCAGTAATGGCAAATGCTACTGTTAATTTAACACTACTTAGGTAAATAGCCTTAGTTTTTTCTTTAATTATTTGACACTAACTCTTTATAACTTCTGTGTAACTAAACCTGTGATAAGTGACACACATACTAAATTCAAAGGGACAGATTAAGATGAAAGCTACTGCTTACCAGTTGTAATGAAATTATGTTTCAAACTGTCACCCCATCAACATGTTCAGACCAGCTTTGTTATTTTTGCAAACACACAGGAGAATTTTGAGTGCATGAATAAAATATACAACACAGCACACTAAAAACATTCTTTCGTATAAACAGATCTGCCACAAATTCCTCCTTGTATTTTATCTCAGGTTTCTCCTACATTTCCATGCAATACTTACCTACAGTGGTCATTGTACATAAACACTGAAACTAAACAGCTTAGGTTTTATTTATTTATTTATTTATTTATTTATTTATTTATTTATTATCTATTTATTTATTTATTTCTATTTTTTTGCACCCTTTGTTTGTATAGCTGATTATACAGAACTTCAACCAGGAGTGTGTTTGCTATGCTCTAATAGATCTGCAATGGTTGTGCCCAGGTAATGTTAAAGAATGTCTAATATTTAAATGCTAAGACATGACATTTTAGCACTTCCTCAAACAGAGCTGGAGAGACCATTTTTAAAACTGTCAAAGACCTTTGGGCCTTTACAGCTTCAACTTCCTACAGTTATTCTATTAGTCTCTGTCATCTAGTGATCGACCAGACCACTATTGGTATAACCATGGACTACATGGACACTGAGGTTTATTACTATTCTGTCTGCATTATCACATTAGCAGCTTTAGCACTGACTACTTAGAAGAAAAGTACATCTTTTCTCTGGTAAATACTGATGGTGTGTCTCTGACTATGCTCCAAACATTAGTACTGATGTAGTGTTCTCTAGTGATTTCACTTTGTATGACAACATTTTCATCTCCTGTGATTTTAACCTTTTATTTTCAAGCCAGGACCTTTGCTCATGTCATCTTTTCTTTCCTTGCCATTGCATTGTAATATGATCTCCTTCTACTTTGGTTAGTTTTACGGTTCCACTTCCATATTATCTGGTTCCTTGTATAGCAAATTTAATTCCATCTTTGAAAATCATCATTTGTGGCTCACATCTTCTCAAGCCTGACAAAAACTCTTTACTTGCATTTACTCTGAAGGTACAAATCTCGAACTCAAGAATTGAGTGAACTTCTGGTCTGGAAATTTAAGTGGACATTTGCCTGTCTGACATAACAGCAGAGAGGGCCATAATGAACTGTGAAGGTCATTTAATCTTCTAGTAATGCTGGAATGCTGTTGCTGTCTCTAGGAGTTTCAAGAGACCAGCATTAATACACATTTGCTTTAAAATGGTTGGCACTATAACACAAAATATCATCATTGTTGTTTACTCAATAGGAGCACAGGCACTTATTTATTCTGTGCTCAAAGTTCAAGATTTCTTCCAGATGAAACCATTCTCTTGAATATTTTTGTACCAGAAGCAAACAATCCCAAACCCAGATAATTTTCTGATGAAGAGTAATTGAAGTTTCTTTCTATTTTGCAATCATAATTCTAAGATAATTAAAAAAAAAAACCTTTTTCATTACTGTGTTTAAGTAGGAGAAGCTCATTGTAGTTCTTGAACAATGTAACTTTCTCAACTGCAGTCAATCTAGATGGTGATAATCAATTAGCCCCATTGTGCAGATAATGTGCTTTGGAGTCAATTATGCCTAATTGGCTAAATTAATTTAATTATTATTAAGTCTTTTGAAGAGTAGAGGGGAGTCTTAATTAGATATATCTTCTGCATTCATGCATGCATACTTATTGATTATACTGTTTTAACTGCTAAAACTCAGCATCATTTTGCTTGTTTTTGTCAGTTTTGTGTCGTCCAAGCTACTTTCAACATTTTGATTTTTCTTCTTGTGGCTCTTTATGTTACTTAGAAAGGGAATGATGTCGGCTGAGAGAATTACCTTAAATTTCACCAGTAAGTTTTTAAGTTAATTAACATGTTTAAGGTGACTTATAACAGACCTACTGTGATTCTGGAAGGAATGTGCCATTTATTATGTTTAGGAAGCTGTTTTCTTTCATTAACAAATATGATTCAGACATTTGAACTTGGCTTTACAGCTGTTGTCGTAAGATTTCCGGAATGTATTTAGTGTATGCCTACTGCATAATTGTTTTGTTTTAGTTATATTTTCAATAGATTTTAATTACTTTATAATAATACTGTGGTGGGTATGCCTTACTTATGTGGGTAGAAGGGGGGAATGGCAGGAACTGAGGTTGGCAATTTCATCAGTTCATCAGTGTATTATGTTATTTAAAAGAATATGTAAATCTAGTAGCAAATCCTGAGATGTCCAATTTCTGGGGGTTCGCCACAACTTTTATATTGACTATATTATGTTTTTAATTCAGTACATGCCTTTACTCAATTCAAGTTTCAAAAATCAGTAAATGTTAGGGGAGAAAGTACAATGTTACCAGGTAACAAAAAATGCAATTTAAGGCATGAAGTTGTGTGTCTAACCTTAGGTCTAATTAAAAAGTCAGAAATTCAGAATAGAAATTTAGTAAAAGTACAGTTATGTGTATGTTGTTAATATAAGTTCAGTACAAGGTGTAAATCCAGGAGAAGAGCAGATGTTTAGAATGTCTAAGCACTTAGGTGGTGTCTCTTCCGTATTTACCTCTGTATCAGCAGTTGACATGATTCGTATTCATGTTTATTTTTAGCATATCCTGACAGAGGAGTGATTATTAGTAATCAGGCTGAAATGGAACACAGAATTCTTCTAAAGATTTAGGGGGAGATTGGAGACTGGAGGTAATATTTCTGAACCAGTGAAGCAGACACGGTGGCAGAAAGCTAGTATGGGCATAGCAAAAGAATATACGATTATTTTCTTCAGATACAAAAATTGGTTATCAATCCGTCTGCCGTATATCATCAGTCAACCTACATTTTTGCTTTATTCAAGCACCTGCACCAATCAGTTACTCATCACATACTAGTTTATTTAAATCAAATGTGGAAAGGGAGGAATAGAATAAAACCCTATGATCCTAAATTGGACAGTGTGGGTTCAGAAAATTAGGGGACAGAAGGAGTAAGAACATAACTAGAATTTGATGGACCCTAGTGCAAAAAATAAATAAATTACTCTTCCCCCCCCCCCCATGTGTTTTTAAATAAAATTCTGTTAAAAATAACGACCAAAGTCCTGGATAGCTGTCAATGATACCAGAATAAAAGTGGATAACCCAAATAATTACAAGACCCACTGCATTGAATCCTTTAACAGAAAGCCTAAAAACATTTAGGTTGGGTAGAATGCCCAGTAGGGCCTGCTCAGTCTTTTGGGCTCAAACCTCTGCAGATTTTGTTTTTTTGTATAGCTTAACTGGACTGGCCATCCAACCTTATCATCGGATTGCCATTTCAATACTTCAAAAGCAATTTTATTTTTAAGGACACTACTTCTGTTAATTACAGTATATATCTTTTTTTATTTATTTATCTCTTGTGTATTATTTATTCCTTATTACTCTTGTCTAAATGTAATTTGTTTTTCTTTGCATGTAACACTTCTTTGACATCTTGTAAAGCACTTTGAGCTACATCCTTTGCATATAAATTTGCTATAGAAGTAAATTTTGTTGACTGTCAATGAGAAATGTCAAGCTACCTAAAACTTCAGTAGTCATAATTAAAGTGGATAATGCAGTTAACCTTTTAATTCCAATGTCATGTAGGCAGTCATGTTAATAATAAAGCAAAACAACAACCATACAGTCATCCTTGGTACTCCATCACCGTGGACCCCAGGGCAACTGCCTCACCAGCATTGCCTATATTTATGCCATTGACCTCTAGTTAATGCCTGACTGGTTGGAAATTAATGTAAGAAAATTATGTTTTAGTTTTGAAAATGTCATTTCATTTTCCATCCATTCATCCATTTTCCAACCGCTATATCCTAAGTACAGGGTCACGGGGGTCTGCTGGAGGCAATCCCAGCCAGCACAGGGCGCAAGGCAGGAACAAACCCGGGCAGTGCGCCAGCACACACACACACACACCAAGCACATACTGGGGACAATTTAGGATCGCCAATGCACCTAACCTGCATGTCTTTGGACTGTGGGAGGAAATCAGAGCACGAAGAGGAAACCCACGCAGACACAGGGAGAACATGCAAACTCCAGGCAGGGAGGACACGGGAAGCAAACCCAGGTCTCCTTACTGCAAGGCAGCAGCGTTACCACTGTGCCACTTTTTGAAAATGTATCTTAATTTAAATAGCATTTAATACATTTTGCCTCTCATGATTTTTAGATTATGCTATACACAACCCCAATGTTGCTTGCTTAGTGAATATAAGTTAGTTTTTTTTGTCATTCATGGATAATCAATTTTCCTTCACCTTGTTAAAGCCAAGTGTAATCGGTGAACCTCCATTGGTGCCATGTAATTGTTGTTTCTCAAGCTCTGATAACATTGATGCAGCTTACACTAGCAAGGTAATACAATATCATTTGATGCAACTATTGGTAAGTCCCACATCTGTACCAGAGGGCTTGATGGCAGCACTGGCTTAAAATAACTATTAACATTAAAAAAAAAAAAAAACATTCTAAGGAAAGGCAGTTTATTTGAACAATTGCTGTGCAAGGACTTAACAGACTTATTAATACCTGCTTTCTTTTTTGACACCTCTAAGATAAACAGTCATTATTTAAAGACTTGTGAATTTCACATTTGGAAATGTTAGGGGATATTGCAAAGCAGTAATGGGGAGATGTTCTGTCTGATCTCTGCTGGGTATTGAGGAAAGCATGTCACATCATATTGGAGCACAGATTAGTGCCTTCGGCGGTCCTAATAATTGTTAGCGGCCCCATCAGGCACACTCTCCTTCTGATGGCTTTCATGACACTTTTTGCAGGCGGGGAAAAATGATGTCTGAGCACTACACTCCTGCAGAGACCCTCCTGCCAAAAACCCTATCTACATTACGGTGTGAAAAAACAAGCTTCTTTTTTTTTCACTTTACAGAGCAGACATTTCTTTTTTTCTTTATTGTAGATATTATTTTTTTTTTTAGTTTATTTCAATGAAAGCCCTTAAAAATAAGGGAGTAAACTATTATATACTAACTAAGCACACACATTGTGTTAGCATGCTCCATTAGTTGAGCGACACAGAAAAAAAAATTTCCTAGCACAGCCCAGCTGAGATACCTCATCTTATTCACAGCATGGCCCTGCTTTTACCCAGCTTTACAGCTGGCTAGACCGAGGCACATAGGTGTTAGTGGCATGCTCAGTCATTCAGACGGAGGATTAGCAGGTAGTTTCAAATCTGCTTTTCTGCTTCCTGGTCTGGTTTGTAATCTCAAAGCCACATCTACACAACGATTATTATTATTTTTTAAAGATGTTCTGGAACGAAATGATATAAGATAAAATAAAGGAAAGAAGTGCAATCCACAATAATAAAAAAAACCAACTAGTTTTTTAACATTCTGGTTGATGGGTAGCAAATTTGTATGAGAAGTAAGCCAAACCTCTTAAGAGAATATACACTTTTTACAGTTTTAAAACCTCAATTTCATTGAAGTCTCCACTTTTATTCATTATGTGGCCACTGTATGTTTGGTATATATATATGAACTTTGAGTCTTACTTGAAATTCATTCATCAGGTCCCTTGCGAAAATACAACCCAGTCACTGTGCACCACACTAATGAAATAAGCTGCTCATGTTTCTCCTTCATACAATGCTCTGGTTATTAAAAAGTACAGTTTTTACTGAACCTTTGATTGTTTTTACTGCTTTAGAGACCAGTCTGTGTTGTCATAATCTTCAGCAGCCCAAAGAAAAGGTTTAAAAATCACAGTTGGTAACTGTGGCATAATCCCACTTCAACATCTCTAACATTTTGCCAAGTGGGACTTGTTGCAGAACAATGCTGCTTCATTGCTAATCTTTAAATCAGCTTTTATACTGAAGAATACAATTGCTCAGATGCCTCCCTGCATAGGCCTACAGAGAATTACATGCCTCAACTGAACAAAGTGCACTTACCTACCTGGCATTTTTTTTTATTGGTGGCATGCTTTAAGAGCTCTGCAGAAAATAGATTTTTGCCAGTAATTATAACATCTCCTTAGAAGGTGGGGATTGGTAATGAGGTTTGAGAGAAGTGTCTTTTTAAAAACTGTAGATCGTGATATGTACCAATATACACATATATATTCTTTTTCTTTTAAACAAATGCACTTTTTTGGGTTATTTTTGCTATTTTGCCAACATATAAATTTTCCATTATAAAAATCTATCCTTACAGCTACTTAGTCTGTTTAGTATTATTTTGGAGTCATGGAGACCCAGAGACCATCTTAGTCTTATTGGACGTAAGACAGAAAATAACCCTGAATGGCACATCTTAAACATCTATAGGTCCCCAATTCAGAGTTGCTATTTCTCCTGGGTGAGTAAAACCCAAGTACCCAGAGAAGAACTCACTCTAACAGGGAGAAATTATGAGCAAACCACACAGACAGTGACTAGGCTAGGAACTGAACTCATGCTGTGAGGCAGCAGCAAACCTCCAACTGTATCAATTTGGAGAAACCAATTAAGTTTAAATGTTCAACATTAGAACAGAAGAGGAAATTAATGTCTCCACAGTGAACAAGGACAAGAATCAAATCACTATCACTTGAGGTGAGGGGCAACAGCACCAATTATTATACCGCCATGTCAACTTACGTTAATGAAAAAAGAGGTTTTAGAAAATGGATGGATTGGAAACACATTGGAAAATGGAGGATTGATACATCACACAGGTTAAACAAACATGTTTTAAGAGCTGCTTTCAGTAATCAAATAACTAGTTACCATTAAGCATCCTTCCTTAATAGGGTTGACAACTGAAGGATCCAGGACATTTTTCAAAACTTGCTTAGCTCCTGAGTTAACACTTTCCAGAAAATAATAATTCACTTTTGTTTCCCGCTACTCCGGGCAGTTGATTGAATTTTCCACACTTGTGGTTTTGTTCAACAGCAATGTAAATAAAAATTAATTGCAGTAATTATTTTTTTGTGGAAAATAGTCTTTTGAAAAAAAGAACAATAAAAATCACATACACATTTTTTGTGACACATTATGATATACAGGTGGACACAGGGTAAAATATAGATTGGGGCAGAAATGGCATTATCGAAAAGTGTAAAAAAAAAGAAAGCTTATTGATCATTTAATGAAGATGGGCCTATGAAATGAAGTGCAACGTGGTAAAACATAAAGAGCAAGGACTATTGTAGTGTGTGCAGTCAGGTTACATTGATTATTGAGTGGTTACATGCGAACACATAAATTGTTAGAGAGCACGCTAATCCACAGCTAGTGCAAAAATTGAATTTTACATAAAACTGCACAAAAAGGAATAATGGTTAGCAAAACTGGCACTGGTTATAGGAAAATGGGCTGTACATTTAATGGGCATGCAGTAATATAAAGTGAAACCTCATTCATAATATGAAAATTTGGAATCCTGGAATAGCAGTAGCCATTGGTTATTGAAATGTTTACAATACCAAAAGTAATACATTCAGTCAAGTCTGACAAAAATACATGATGCTTTTAAAACAGTGGGAGAAAGATGTGCATCACATGGAAGACTGCATCAGGATTGTTGCTTGCTTAATATGGCATTAGCACTCAGTATAAGAAACAAGGATGTGTGTGCATATGAAGTGGTCCTTTATTATTGTGGGTGTCTGGGTTTGTAAGCGCGAGAAACATTAATACACAAATAGTAAAAGGAAGAGAAAAAGATTCTTCAGTGCTGCTAATGATGCATAAATTCACTAGTGCCTCAAAAATCAAAATTTCCTATTGATAATAAAATGAGGATGTGTTGGGTACTGTAATGCTTGACTTGTTTGTAAATCAGCTTAGAATTGAAGCTTGCATAACCTTATTTACTTAAATTTCTTGGAATGCATATCCAGTAAATGTTAAATGACACTAACCAATGAAATAAAAAGATTTCTATGCAGTTGTAATACTTTACTTATCTTTATTTACCAGATTTATTGATCTATCAATTTTCATAGCATCTATATATTTTCTGAATTTTTCTCAGTGCATGGCAAAAATTTGAAAACTTTCAAATGGGAATATTCTGCCAATCAAGTTAAACTGGTTAGCTAATAAGATGTTACAATATTTCATGCATACATTTTTTTCTAAAAACTTCCAGTGTCTCCATTTAAAAGCATGACCTGGTAGCCCAAACCAGATAGTCTCTGTAAAGAAGCTCCCTGTTTTGGGATTTAAATGCACATCTCCTTGATTTACACCATTGTTCTACAGGAGGGTTATTCACTATTTAACGGAAGTCTACTAGATCATTTTCTGCAATGCCATTTAGGAGTTTTTGAAAACCTGTATGAGGTTTATGTGTTCAAGACCAGAGAGGTTTTGTTTCCTTGGGTTGTCAAAATAGATCATGCCATTCAGGGTTGTTATTAGTTGCTTTTCTTTGCATTGCTTTTACCTCTTCTACATCTTTGTTACATCTATACACAGTTTTTACCTTTGTGCTTGCAATTCTTAAATTAAATAACTTGATTTTGGCAGTCTGTTATCTCTTTTAGTATGTCATATCAGTGGTCAGGAATTTCAGAAACTGGATTGAATAGTATCTCAGACCTACAAGTATGTAATCCTAATGGTCTTGATTCACTCATGGGCCAAAGTACTGTACAGTGACAAAACTATCAGCCATATGACCTGGCAGCTCAAACTAAAATTATTGTACATGCAGGTGATTGAAATGTGATCAAATGTGATTAAAAGGATTCTTTGAAAAAAATCATAAGGTAGAAAAGTGAATATATGGCTTCTGTTGATTAGTGGCAGTTAGTTATTTTAATTAATTCTGAGTTAATTCTGAGTGATTAATGATTTATGTCCAGTTTATACCTGTTTGCAAAAGCCGCCTTACTCGTTATCCCCCAATCAGGCAATATTAGTAGGTAAGCTTTATAGTAAGTTCAAGGTCAAGTGGGTTGACAAGTGCACAGAGTACAGTGGAACTTCTATTTGCATGTTTAATCAGTATCACACATGGGCACCTGAGGATCACCTTCCTGGCTCAGACACAGGTTTGCAGTACCCACCTGGGCAAGAGGGGGGCACCAATGATAAAAATGCCATCTCTTTTCTCCTCCATAGCTCAGAGAATCTGCTCAGTGAAGGCATCTCAACCATGCCCCCATTCCACTGAACAATGCCCCTTCTGGTCGGGATGACATAAATTTGAGCATTTCTGGAAAATGGTATTTCAGTCCTAGGAACACAATCTCACATCACAGAGCTCCCTGACCCCCTCGAGAGAAAGAATTGCCCAAGATCTAAAGCACAAAACCTCTTCTGTCAAACATGGTCCAGGGGTGTTATGGCTTGGACAAGTTGGGCTATCACAGGTGCTTGCACACTTTTCTTCATTGATAAAGTAGCTGCCAATGGTAGTCACACAATTATTTCTGTGATGTACAGAAATATTTGCTCAAGTTTCAGTAAATCCCTTCACACTAACTGGATGGCACTCCATCCTAGAAGAAGATAATGATCCCAAACATACTGCAAAGGCAACACAGGAGTTTCTCAAAGGAAAATCCTTGAATGGCCAAACTAGTCACCAGACTTAAATCCAGTTGAGCAGGCCTTCCATATGCTGAAAGAAAACTTAAGGGGAGATTAGTGGCTTGGCAGAGCATCACCAGAGAAGATACTCAGCACCTGGTAATGGATATGAATTGCAGATTTCAAGCAGTCATTGCATGCAAGGGGTATGCAACAAAGTACTAAATATGACTTCTTTAATATTCCTGCCATTGATATGTCCCAAATATTATGGTACCCTGAAATAATGGGGGCCATGTATAAAAAGTGTTGTCATTTCTACATGGTGTTATTGAAATGTATGCAAATACCCATAAATGAAAATCTGCAATGTGCACTTGAATCACATCTGAATTGTTTGATTTGTAATTTTCAACTGTGGAATAGATGGGTAAATCAAGGGAAAAAAAAGTGTTTTTATCCCAAACATTATGGAGGGCACTGTATATGTCGTGACACAGTTCATTTGACATCTTTGGCTAAAAACTGTTAGTAGGACAGGGGAAACTACTAAACATAGGAATTGAAAATGCCAGTTATCTTCAAAGAAAATATCTCGTACAGGTTAAACCCCAGAATAGATGCCAGAAGTCTTAAGGATTCAACCATATCCAAGTAAATTGCAGAGGAAGCAAGAAGGCAACCCATCCAGTAATGTCCATTGCAAATTGTAATGGAAAAAGTAGTAAGCTGAAGGAAAATGCCATTTGCCTTTGACATGGATGATCTGTGGGCAACATAGTACAAAATTCTGTACATCAAAATGTATCTAGGGAAGTCAGTTGTGTCTTTAAAAGGATTTAGATCTGTTGTAACAGCATGAAGCTTCCTTCTAACAGGCAGTGAGTATTTTTAGTGCTTATTGACTCATTGGATGATTAATATTTTTACAGTTCTTGTCGCACATTGTAGTTGACATCTCCTGAGATGTGTGACAGTTGTATATGTGGGGTGGCTGCATTTCACTAATGTTTGGCATTATGCTTTATCTCTTTTAATGTAAAACAGTGTATATAATATGTGTGTGTCATGTTTAATAGGCATCTACCATTTCTCTTTCTTTGCTTGGATAGCCTATCTCAGCTCTCAGCTCCTCCAAGGGTCTTCAGACATGCATTGTCATTCTACTGAGGTCTTATACTGTATAGCTTTATTTGTGGCTGGAGTTCCAAACAAGGACTCAATGGGACTGGCAGCTTCTTCTCTGAATAAAGAGGAAAGAAATGTGTTTAACCTCCAGTATGATGTTTCTCCTCTTTCTTTGCATCCTCTGAAACATTCCCTGTAAGAAAAGTTATGTGACTGTACCCTTTCCTATATACTAGCAGTAAATATATAGACTGTTAGGCAGAAAAATAACTATTACAGCATGTAAGCAGCTCCCATGTCAACTGGCTTTAATAACAATCCACTTTCATTTGTCTAATATAAATGATCAGCTATATAAGCGATAAGGATAATTTACCAGTGTGAATAGTCACGTATGTAATGGTGACTTTAGCAGTTATGTCCCTTACAAGGTGATCTTTGACTTGAGGCATGTGCTTAGCATTTGGCTGGTAAATTGATATGAATAAAGAAACATATCCAGAGTCTAGTTATGTTGGAAGACATATGGAGTGCAATGGAAGAAGTGAAATGAAATAATTTTTTTTTCTGGGTACTTATATGTCTTTTACTAGATTATCTGTCTTCAGGAATGATCATTGGTTTGTGAATATGTCCTGTGATGAACTAGAGTCTCTTGTCTTATGCCTAATGCTTGTAGAATAATCTGTACCTGTCTATTAGACAAGTACAGCGGATAAATACACTGATTTGTTATTTTCACTGCAGACATATTTTAAGATATGTATACCATTATTTAAAACTATAAATTTCTGAAGCCAGATTTTTGACTTATTTAAAGCCTTACTGCATGCCCACTAGTGAAACCATTGCAGTGTCTAATATCTGGAAGTCTTTATTACAACATGTCAATCAGTAATACAAACTCTGCTCTTGCAATATGTCAGTCTATAATACATTGTCAGTATGCACTCTCTTTGTATAGTTCTTACATTTTTTTAATAACCTACTGTAGTTTATTTTTCAGTTTATCACATTACTTTGAACAAGGTGTCTGTCAGCCCAGGTCATAGATACATTTGGAGATTTGGCATGCTAAATGTTAATATTACTGACAGTAGAGCAGACTATACACTTAATACAGACCTCTGGTCCAGTTACTGTTCTGTTTCAGATAAGACTCACTGTAAAATAATAAGACAGTTATTTCCCATAAACCCTGAACAAGAAGTCTGCTTTGTTCTTTAATTGAGTAGCAAAAATAGTTTGAAAGCAGAATCAGGAAGCCAATCATTATAACAAGATGAGGCTAGGAGCTCTTCAGCTGTTGTAAGGTTTTCGAAAGAAACATCAACAAATACAGGAAATTATTATTTGTACAGTGCAAAAATCAGTGTTGGAGATCTTTTGATTCATATTCACACATTTCTCTGCAAAATTAATATGGCATTTATTATTTTAAGAACCAAAATGTAACAGTAAGCACAAAACTCCATTCAACAAAGCCAATTACTCCTCAGTTACAGTTGTCATGCAGTATTATTTTTGACATGTGCAAAATATCACAACATTCTCAAACATGCCTAATCCAGTACAGGCCCATGGGGTACCAAGATGCATTCTGTCAGCAAGGAGAAAAAGGTAGGAGACAACACTGAACAGAATATTAAGTCTTTTGCAAGGCCCATTATCACACACACTCACAACTACACAAGTCCAGTGAACCTTGGTTTTCAATTACTGTCCTCCAGTGCTTCAGTGGCTGCAGGTTTCAGATCCAACCATTCTCCTAATTAGAAGCCAGTCCTTGCTGACAGTAAAACTTAGATTTTATATGTGTTTTTAGCAATTTTATCTGACAAAACAAATTTGCATTACATTGTAGATTTTTTTTCCTGAGAAAATTATCTATATACTTTGTGGACTGGAACAGATTTGTACATCTCAGTCTTGTTTATAATTTATTTCTAGACCTTTTGCTAACACAGACATGTCATGATGTTTGTACACAGATTTAAAAGACATAAGTTAGCTGAAGAGCTGGTGATTCCTTAGTCATTTGTATCTCAGGGGCACAGGTGGATGTCACATCAGGTAGGAGGTGGAGGGCAGATGCTGCAGTGGAGCATATTGAGTCATGACTTCGCCATGGAATGCTGGTTGAAGCTGTGGCCAGGGGAAGAGCTGGACTAGGTAGCTTTGAGTTTCCCTGCTTTGACAAAGCAGGAGGGAAAGAGCAATAAACCTGTTGGCCTGTGGAGGTAAGGTGTCAAGGTTTTGCACAAAAAATCTCTCTGGAAGGTCTTGCTGCACTCTGGATTACAGTAGTAAAGAAGAGAAGAGTTATCTGTACCATCTCTGAGAAAGCAATGACATTGGATGAAGAGAGCAGATCTGTGGATTGCTGCTAGCATGCAGTCCAGGAATTAATCACTCCTGTCTGTGTCAACTGAGAGGGGGTGTATGATGTTTGAAATGACCTAATGACCCCAGGTAACATCACTGATGATGCACCATAGTGAAGAATCAAGCATTGTTTCAAGAATAAATTATTAACTGCTGGTTGTGTATAAACATATTCAAAACCTGAATGCAGCTTTTTAAAACTTAAATAAGCAATGAAGAGTTGTAAATCATAACAAGTAAGTTAACTGAAATTAAGTCCAAAACAAATTGCTTCCAGCAAATACTAACTGACTAACTAACTGAGAAACCGGTTGAAGTGAAAACCTACAGTCACTGCAGTTCCCCATGACCATAACTGTGGACTCCTTTAATAAATATATCCATTATGTCTATAAAGATATAAGAGGAAAACTGGTGTCCCCAGAATACAACCCACACCAATGTACCTTATTAACATCTGTAAGGTGAAAGGAAGATTTGAGCCCAACCAAGGTCCCATTTATTTTGTGACAGCATAAGTTAATTATGCAATATATTTATTAGAGATATGAGTCACCCATGCTCTTATTAGCCATGTGTTGAAAATTGACACATGTGTACAGACTACCAGGTTGTAATTAAGCTGCATTACAGCTCAATCACCTATGGGCATCTTATGTTCAACCACAGAGTAATGCTCCTTTCTCAGAAACATTTTACAGCACTGGTGAACCACAATGTGTTCCTCTCCTAGTGCAATTGCCAAGGTATTTGACTATAGAGAAAATAGCAGATAAAAGTTGAGGACCACAAGAACTGGGGCCAAAAAAAAGACTGGTGGTCAAATCCTTGATGCCGATTTATGTTACTCTCCATTTGTGTCTAGTGTGTCATGTAAAATCAAAGTATGTTGGCCAGGAAAGAGTACATGGCCTATTTCTCCATTTTAAATACTTTGACAACTGTCATGTTGTTTTCTCTAATGTCACCGTATATGCTAGATTTTTTGTGCTTAATGTGCTTTTGTATTGCTCAAGTTTGATAATGGCTTTTTTTTTTTTTTATTTCCTAGTTTAATGTGCTCATTGATTGAACAGAGTGACAGCACCTATGTATATGGGGACACCTGAAGACTGAGAATCTATGATTCTTCTCACCCACTCAAATCTGCTAATGAATGATGTCTGGTGTTGCCAGCTGGGTGCAGCATCAAATCTCAATCCAGAGTCTTTTCATGTATAGCTCTGAGGTGGTGGAACAAGCTGCCTACTTTCGTTTGAACTGCTGACTCCCTCAATGTTTTTAGAATGCATTTGAAGGCTCCTTTGTTCTGCTAATATCTGTCTGTCTACCTGATAAAGTTTCTTTTAATTCAGGAAAGATGAACTGGTTTTGTTTTCTGTTTATATTAAATTTATTCACTTGTAATGATGCCCTGTGATGGACTGATGCCCTTTCTAGGGTTTCTTATTGCCTTGCGCCCTATGCTAGTTGGCATAGGCCCCAGCAGACCCTTACAATCCTTTTCAGGACTAAGTGGGTTTGGGAATGACTGACTGACTTGTGGTGGTTCATTTGGTAAACTTGCCTTGTAATACTTGTACCTAAACAGTCCCCAGACTGATGTTTACTCACTTATATGGACCTCTTCAGTAAGTCACTTTTGATAAAAGCATCTGCTAAGTGAATCAATGAATATTCCCAAAAACTCAACAGCTGAAAATGACTTGTTATTGGAGTATTGGAGTAAATCCAAACAATGTGTGCTGTGTCCTTGTGTACAGCAGTATCAGTAGATGTCTGAGGAATTTTCTAATAAGCAGGGGTCATTCTTTCCAGTTCATCTGCTTTCAGCCCTCTCTTCACAATGGACATAACAGAAATCATAATATTCCACATACTGTTTCATTAGCATTCACGTCTTCAAAGATGCTGCAGTGCCAGTGTGCCATTTCAAACAGGTCTATGGCCCGTTATGTGTGCTATTACAATACAACATGGAAAAAGACTGACAGGAACTGAAGAAAGGAATTAGACATTGATATGATAGGTGGGATCTATCAACAAAAAGTTGAAAATGTTTTGCCTAGAGACGCACTGCTGAAACACACAGAAAATGGCATCTGAAAATGAATTGATTCTTGGTTCTTACAAAGAAACTCTTGTAACTCTCATTGGTTTCTTGACCTAAAGACCCTGACTGTTATTTCTCAATATATAACCATCTCAGTGTGCCCAAGAGTTATAAAGGTTCTGTTTCAATTACAATGGAATCCTTACCTTTCTCTACATAGGGTCATGTTCCCAAATCACTGACTAGTAAGGAAATATGATTAGGCGAGAGTATATACTGCTACCCACTCTTCAGATATATTGTATGTTTCTAGTTTCAGTTGCTCAATGTTCACTCAGTAAATTTTTCCTAGGGAACTGTTTGACATTTTGATTTGTCTAGATTGATTTAGTCACTTCAGGAAATATTTCTGATTATTCAAGCCATTTCCAAATGTGAGTGAAAAAGTTTTTAGTCATCGATGCTCACACTTACGTAGCACCACTTAAAAAGTAAGCAGGAAGTGAATTGAACAACACTGAAAGAACAGAGAGATTCACAGAAGGTGAAACTAGCTGAATAACCCTTCATTTGCTAGGGTAAAGGGCATGTATGTACACTTTTCTTCAAATAAGACATGGGGGAAGATATCAAAGGATATAAATAAATTGAGAATGGTAGAAATGAAAAGGTGGTAGGTCAGGGAAGATTTATTGGTACAGAAGAAAAGAGATTAGAATCTAGAGTGCAGGTAGTCAAAAATAACAGCTTTTTTCTTTGCCTTAATTTTAACAATCATGGCTCCTACTGTAAAATTTCACACTATGATTTTTAATCATGATAGTCTCTTTCTTTTGCATAGATCTACCTAATGGATACCTCTGTGAGTATGAATGAATGCATCCTTTATCTCAGGTTTCTATTGTCATATTTTTCATTTTTTGAACGTTAGGACTTATTCTTGATTATTTTCTGTATGTTATCAAACTTTAGTATTATATTTATGAATATTTTTGTCCCTATTTTGGTTGGTCATGGCTGCCACCATTTAGTCCTATTTGTTTTTGGGAATTGGGTTCTACTGTCACCACATTACACCTTGAAAGATGAGCTGCATTTTCAGAGGTCATCTTCCAAAAAGTATTTAAAATGGTACTGACATTTTGAATTCAAAGCAATAACTTTCTGTGGTGTTTTGCTAGCTTAAAAGGATTCTTTATGAATTTAGACTTGCATGTGTTTTTTGACTTTGATAAATACAAGTCTGGCAAATACGAGTCTTGAATATGTTGATATTTTATTTGATCTCTTAGTTTTAACCTTTGCAAGTTACCTTTTTGACTAAGATTTTCCCTTGTCTGCTTCTGGTTAATTGCAATCAAGGAAAAACATAAAGGATTTAAGAATGGACTGACAGGACAGAATGAAAATACAGTACTAACAACTTATGAAATGAAATAACGTTTTTTTATCAATAAAAGTTAGATTCTATTTAAGTAATTGGTGGAATAGAAACCTGCAGTCACTGTAGCCCTCCATGTTCAAACTTGAGGACCACTTCTTTAGCTCAAGCTTGCCAAACCCAGGACAGTGGTTTCAAAATTTGGCCTCATCTATGTCTGTGGGGATTATGTAAATTTTGAATTCAATGAATGAACTTTTCTGTGGTGGCTCTGAATTTCCTCATACAACCTAAAAATGTGCATGGTAGTTAATTGTCTCTGTATGAGAGAGAGTGGGCTTTTACATGAATGTGCCATATAACAGGCTGGCACCCTTTTTGGGAGAGGTTCTTGACTTCTGCCAAATGATGCCAGGACAGGATTTGTCCCTCCCATGACTTGAACTTGAATAAAATGTGTTTGAAAATGGATACATAGATAAAATGTAAAACAATTTAAAAATGAGTGATGCCTAAGCACATCTAAATTGTGCAGATGATCATTCTGTCAAGTAAAATGACATGTTTTATTGTCATGGGTGATGTTTGTATAAAGTGCCTTAACTGCACCATAGTCAGTAAGATACTCTCAGGTAAGGGGCCTATAGCAGACAGTTTTCTTTTAGGAAATCAGTGGTATCCTGGATGTAGCTGGTTGTATTGTGGGCAAGGGATTTAAGGATGTGCTACACCTATCCTGAAACATTTTCTGTAAGAAAACCAATTCCTGAGATTATAGACCTTCCTGGTTTCCCTTCTTTGTGAATCTTAGGCCGAGTTTATACGTTACATGATTCAGATGCTAGTGCTACACTTTATACTTTATACTTTATACATTTATACTTGTGTGTGTACTTTATGTAAATCTGAAGGATTCCACTGAGTGACAGTACGAGATCTCATCAAGGTGAGAAAGCAGTATTCAGCTATGGTGATGGATATTTAATGATTACATCTATCAATCCAGGACAATGTCTATTCCAGTAAGCACCAGGCACGAGGCAAAAACAATCACAGGGCATCAGCTCATCACAAGGTGAATACAAATACACACATACACTAGTGTCATTTTAGTGTCACCAAATGCCCAAACCTGCATGTCTTTGGAAGGAAACCGGAGCACACTGTGGAAACCCAACAGGAAAACATGCAAACTCCAGGCAGAGCACACCAGGGACATAACTCCACACTGCAAGGCAGCAGTACTACCTCTCCTCCACTGTGCCCCCCCCACGTGTAATTATTAATAGTATTAATTAATATAAATGAAGTTAACGATTTATTTGTAAAATGTAACATACATTATATAACACATTTCATCATGAAAATAATATTAAGTATACATGTAAGGATTCTAAATGTGCAGAGAGCTGGAATATCATAAATTTAATGTGTCATGTGTGGCAATTGCTGCCTGCTGTTGCTGCCAGCACAGGAGGAAACCCCAGAAGCACATAGTGATTAACAAGTGGGTCAGGAAGATGAGTTTTATGACATCCTACTCTGTTGACAAAATAAACTACAAGATTAAAGTGGAAATTTCGAGATAAGGATGAAATTTCCATTTTAATCACAAAATAGATCTTTTCACTGTGTCCCAAAGAACAGCACAAAAGATGGTATTTGAGACAATGGGGAATATGTGACGCTTCAAAAGAAAAGCACAACGAATACATTTATAAGTTAGCAATTTGCTTCACCACATCGAACCATTCATCAAACATTGATGCACGTACTTTGATCCTGTAGGATATGTAAAGTGGCTTGCTGTCACATGTTGGTAGTAAACAGAGACTCTGCCGTTACATTCCAACGTAAACACACTGTGCCCCCCGATTTTTTGCAAATACTGCAACTTGCACACACATCACATTCATTTCTGTGGACGTGCTCAGAGGACACGTCCAATGAATGCTAGGAACATGTGGCAGCCATGATGTGTGTGCGTACGCATTCTGAGTGTGAAGTATAAACCAGCCCTTAAGAAGCATGTAGAAGGTATTAAACTGCTTATGTGATCCCTGATGTCACGAGGAAAGCTACTTACTATCTTTTTTAGTTGCTTCTTGTTAGATTCTTGGGGATCTTCCTGTAGTTTATAATAATGTGAAGTATTGTACAATTGTCTTTGTGCCTCCTTAAAAGGTGTCATTTTGCTTGAGTTCTCATTTCATCCATAATGGCTTACACGGTACAACACTCTCGTACTACAGGCATACAAGACATCTCATTTGCCTACAAATTTGAGAGTTTTGCTTAATGAATAACATGAAAAATGATGATTAATAAGTGCAAGTAGTTGAGCTACTTTGATTGCTTCTCTTAAATGGGACTTCTAAACCTTGCTGTGATATTGCTTGCAATTTAATTTTTATTCTGCTCTCTTGTTGTGTTTTAGGGAACTTTTTCAGGTTAACATTAGGGTTTAAATTTGAAGATTTTAATTTTATTAATAGTTTTCGTATTTGAAATTTGATATTTGTTGACATAATTTTGTCTTTTTCAACACCATCTTTGTTATCACAGGGGCCACCATTTTGAGAAGTGGCAGCTACTGTATTATTAAGTAAACCTTGAAGTGATGTTATCTGTAAGGTGGTATAAAGGTCACACTGAACACATCTTATTACTTCTTATAACTTTAGTACTAGGGTGTTGTACCGTGTTAGCCATTATGAATGTAGTGAGAAGTCAAGCAAAATGACACTTTTTATTGGCTAACTAAAAAGATTACAATATGCAAGCTTTCGAGGCAACTCAGTCCCCTTCTTCAAGTTTGCATATTTTAATCTTTTTAGTTAGCTAATAAAAAGTGTCATTTTGCATGACTTCTTATAACTTATAATGGAAAGGCTTCTGTGTCACACTATATATACTGTACCTGTGCCCATAAGTTAATACTTAAAGTCCACTTATCTATCCATTTTCCAGAACTCATCCTGAGAAATGAGATTTAATAAGGAGTGAGTCTTAAATGAGATACATGAACATTTTTTATTAATTTGTGAGGAAACCATTGCATCAGGAGAAATAAATATGCAGAAAACTTAAACTCTACACAAGCACATGTTAGATTTATAAAGCTTGCATACACACAAAAATAGGTTTAATATGTACATATGCAATTAGTCATACACAAAGGGAAGAAGCTTTTAGGGATTTTTTTTTTTTTTTGCCCATGATAATAAGTGGTTTATGAGCCATTCTGATGAAAAAACAGTAACGTTTTAAACAGTATCATTTACATACAACAGATTTTGGAGAATAATTTACATGCAATTATTTATATCCATTTATACACTTATAATGGCAATTATTAAATAATAATAATAATAATAATAATAATTTTTACTATTATTATTAATATTATTATTATTAAATAATTCCTTCCGTATAAGTAACATTTCTCGGACTGCTTTCTTCCATGTCCAAAACATTTCTAGACTTCTTCCTGTTGTTACGCAACACAGTACTAAAGTATTGGTTAATGCCCGAGTCACCTCAACAACAACAACATTTATTTATATAGCACATTTTCATACAAAAAAATGTAGCTTAAAGTGCTTTACAAAATGAAGAATAGAAAAATAAAAGACACAGTAAGAAAATAAAATAAGTCAACATTAATTAACATAGAATAAGAGTAAGGTCCGATGGCCAGGGTGGACAGAAAAAACAAAAAAAAAACTCCAGACGGCTGGAGAAAAAAATAAAATCTGCAGGGATTCTAGACCATGAGACCACCCAGTCCCCTCTGGGCAATCTACCTAACATAAATGAAACAGTCCTCTTTGTATTTAGTGTTCTCACGGAAGGACTTGATGATGATGGTCACGTAGACTTCTGGCTTATAGTCCATCAATGTTGGAGCATCATGATGCTTTGAGTAGGTGGTGGTGGCGCAGGCCGCCACCACAAAGAAACCGGAAAAAGAAACAGAAGAGAGAGTAGGGGTCAGTACGTATTTTAGAGCCACCATGAAGAGTTATTATGATGAATTGTACATACAGAGTATTGGATTAAGTTAAAGTGAAGTTATGAGAAGGCCATGTTAAAGTAATGTGTTTTCAGCAGTGTTTTAAAGCAGTGGTTCCCAAAGTAGGGGTCGCGACCCTCTGGGGGGTCGTGAGACATTGGGGGGGGGGGGGTCGCGAGATGATTTCCAAGAAATCAAATACTTTTTTTAAACTTTTTAGAAATTAATTAATTTAATTTTTTAGAAATAACATTTTATCCATAACTAACAAAAGATAAAAACTAGTAGTTAATAGTTACATTTAAAAAAAACATGCAAATTAAAAAGCCATCAGCTTTTCAAATTTCTTTCCATTCGATCGCGACCCCTGAGGTGATTACGACAGTTTAACGACCCATCAATGGCGTCAGTTGCAGCAGATCAATTTACAGCACCGTGTTAAACATTCCGACATGTGCACGTAACGTGTAGGTAATTTTCATCGCTTTATGCTTAGGATATTATTTTTGTTGAAATAAAACGTTGGTTAATATCGACCAATGACAACGCAGATAGGCCAGCGGAGGAAAGCAGAGAAGTACCACCGTCAGAAAGCCCATCGTCCTCAGGTACGGAAAGACACCGGAGTGTGCATAAAGAGGACATCCATAAACAGTCGGCTCAGCCTTACTCCAAGAGTCGAAATTATCGAGAGGAATTTATCCAGTATGGATTCACATGCATCATCATCAATAACGTACAGCATCCCCAATGTGTGGTGTGCACTGAGGTGCTTGCACATGAAAGCCTAAAGCCTGTAAAAATGCTACAACACTTGAAAACTAAGCACCCCCCTCTTGCTACTAAACCAGTAGATTTTTTCCGGCGAAAGGAGCGAGAGTTACAAGGCCAAAAGAAAGTCCTAACTAAACAAACAACAATCCCCGCAAAAGCTCAAAAGGCATCATATGAGGTGGCATATTTAATTGCACAGGCAAAAAATCCACACATGATCAGGGAAACCCTCATTAAACCCGCTGCTATAGCTATAAGTCGGGCTATGCATGGGGATAAACTAGCCCGTGAGCTAGAATCAGTGCCGCTGTCTAATGGGACTGTTGCCCGGCGTATCTCCGACATGGCCCAGGACATCAAGTGCCAGCTGGTGGACAGACTGAAGAAAGGGAAATATGCTTTTCAGTTAGACGAATCCACAGATATATCAAACTCTCCCCAGCTGCTTGTATTCGTCAGATACAGTTTTGATGGAAAACTTAACAAGGACATTTTGTTTTGCACCCCACTGGAGGGAACGTGCACAGGCGAGGACATTTTCACAAAACTTGACAACAAACTAAAAGAAGATGGACTGTCTTGGAGCGAGTGCGTTGGTGTGTGTACAGACGGTGCTGGAGCGATGCTGGGGAAAAAGAAAGGTCTTAAAGCAAAAGTCTTACAAGTGGCGCCTCACGTAAAATTCACG
Source organism: Polypterus bichir lapradei (assembly GCA_026402145.1). Lineage (NCBI taxonomy): Eukaryota > Metazoa > Chordata > Cladistia > Polypteriformes > Polypteridae > Polypterus > Polypterus bichir. The sequence continues at coordinate 4,412,319 of JANRMT010062833.1, read as the reverse complement.
CATTGTATTATGCACAGAGAAGCTCTTGCGAGCAAAACACTTGACTCAGAACTTAAACGTGTTCTTGAGACTTCGATAAAAATGGTCAACAATATAAAAGCGCATCAACTCAATATCAGACTGTTTGCCACTCTCTGTAACGAACTGGGATCGGAGCATGAGTGCTTGCTTTTCCATACAGAAGTCAGGTGGCTTTTGCGAGGGAATGTGCTCTGCCGCCTGTTTGAGCTGCGGGACGAAGTGCGCTTATTTCTGATGGAGCATGGATCCCAGCTCGCTGATCACCTCACTGATCCTGACTGGTTAACAAGGCTAGCGTATTTGGCTTGCATATTTGAAAAACTGAATGGACTTAATATGTCATTGCAAGGTGAGAACACACACATAATTTCGCTAAATGATAAAATCCACGCATTCAAGAGAAAACTTGAACGCTGGACTGAGCGAGTTGAAATAGGAAGGATTGATATGTTTTCTGAGCTGGATGAATTCATGGAGGAAAACGAACTGAGTGTTAACATAGTGAA
>JANRMT010062833.1:4376230-4401792 GCA_026402145.1 Polypterus bichir lapradei | reverse complement strand
AGAAGTAGTGTGTTAAAGAAGGAAAGAAAAAGAAAAGGAAACATTTTAAACATAACGTAACATGATTGTCAATGTAATTGTTTTGTCACTGTTATGAGTGTTGCTGTCATATATATATATATATATATATATATAGCAAAATACCCGCGCTTCGCAGCGGTGAAGTACTGCCTTAAAATTTTTATTAAGAAGACAATTAAACCTTTTTAAAACTGAGGGAAAATATACCAATAATTATTTGTTAAGGATCTCTTTGTATGCCACGTTGTCAGTTCGGCCCTCCAGTTGTAATATGACCAAGCTGTAGCTGTGCGCTGAGCTTACTCTTGAGCATGCAACGTACAGTTGGCCATGTGAACAGTAATCTTGTTTCAAATCTCACAGCTTGGATTGCTGCTGTCATAATCGGTTTAAGTTTCATGGTTTGTTTCAATTACGACAGTATTTGTAGGACTTGTGTTGAAGAGACATTCGGCATCTGTCAAGCGTTGTAAGTATACAACCAGTTTCATTGATAACTTCACATCCAGCTTTTCAGAGTTTAAACATTTCTAAACATCAAAGTGTCCACTACTGAAATCGTCACCTGTGAATCTAAGATGTTTAAGAGGTATTGGCGGTTGTCCAAAGGTGTAAAATATTTGGCCATTTCGGTACACTTAAGCATTTCACTCTTCTAGTGCTCCTGTGTAGTATAATTATCTCCTGTACCGTCATCAGTCCACACCTTGAACCTGTCCCAGTCATTCAATACATAAGACACAATGTTCCTCCGGATATCAAGAGTGAGCCTGATATGGCCGTGCAATATGTAACAAAGAGAATGGAAAAGGCAGGTGCCATCTCCGGGCATGGAAACCACTTCGTAAGTGACAGTTCTTTGATCGATGGTGATCAACTCGATAGACATGTTAATGGGGATACGGTTGGAACGATAAAGGAAATGGGTACCTGAACAATGTAAAGTAAGTCTAAAATACCTACACAATAACTATAATCGTAATAAATGAACAATAAAACAGCGGAGAAGCCGTGGATTAAATAAAAAGGCTGTAGTTATCAGCAGGGAGACGTGAATACCGTGGCGAAGCAAGGAAGGGAATGTAGAGACCGGAGCAACAGACGGCCTTATATAGGCAGGCAGCCAACAACGTCGGAGGCGTTGGGATGGGGGACCCAACACCGCCTCACACGGTGACCGAGCTGCAGGCTATGGACATATATATGTACGTAAGTAGGATTCAGTTAGCATTGGGAACCCGCTTACCAAATTTCTTGAAGATGGCCCCATAAGTAACAAAGACCGTTGAAAAGTTCAATATGACGGCCGACAGTGGCATCATATCACCGAAATAAGTACCAAATTTCAGCCTTCTACCTACACGGGAAGTTGGAGAATTAGTGACGTTGGAAAGTTCAATATGGCAGCTGACAGTGGCGTCATACCACCGAAATAAGTACGTACATTGGTTTCGGTTAGCGCAGGGAAGCCGCCTACCAAATTTCGTGAAGATGGGGCCATGAATAAGAAAGTTCAACAAGGCGGACGCTGTTCACCGTTATGACTGTTACGTGTAGAATTTCGAAATGAAACCTGCTTAACTTTTGTAAGTAAGCTGTAAGAAATGAGCCTGCCAAATTTCAGCCTTCTACCTACACGGGAAGTTGGAGAATTAGTGATGTTGGAAACTTCAATTTGGCAGCCGACAGTGGCATCATACCACTGAAATAAGTATGTACATCGGTTTTGGTTAGCGCAGGGAAGCCACCTACCAAATTTCGTGAAGATGGGGCCATAAATAAGAAAGTTGAACATGGCGAACATTGTCAACCGTTATGACCATTACGCGTGGAATTTCGAAATGAAACCTGCTTAACTTTTGTAAGTAATCTGTAAGGAATGAGCCTGTCAAATTTCAGCCTTCTACGTACACGGGAAGTTGGAGAATTAGTGATGTTTGGAAACTTCAATATGGCAGCCGACAGTGGCATCATACCACTGAAATAAGTACGTACATCGGTTTTGGTTAGCGCAGGGAAGCCACCTACCAAATTTCGTGAAGATGGGGCCATAAATAAGAAAGTTGAACATGGCGAACATTGTCAACCGTTATGACCGTTACGCGTAGAATTTCGAAATGAAACCTGCTTAACTATTGTAAGTAATCTGTAAGGAATGAGCCTGCCAAATTTCAGCCTTCTACCTACACGGGAAGTTGGAGAATTAGTGATGTTTGGAAAATTCAATATGGCGGCCAACAGTGGCGTCATACCACCGAAATAAGTACGTACATTGGTTTCGGTTAGCGCAGGGGAGCCGCCTACCAAATTTCGTGAAGATGGGGCCATGAATAAGAAAGTTCAACATGGCGGACATTGTGAAAATTAGTGACGTTGGAAAGTTCAATATGGCGGCCGACAGTGGCGTCATACCATCGAAATAAGTACATACGTCGGTTTCGGTTAGCGCAGGGAATCCGCCTACCAAATTTCGTGAAGATGGGGCCATGAATAAGAAAGTTCAACATGGCGGACATTGTTGACCGTTACGCGTAGAATTTCGAAATGAAACCTGCTTAACTTTTGGTAAGTAAGCTGTAAGGAATGACCCTGCCAAATTTCAGCCTTCTACCTACACGGGAAGTTGGAGAATTAGTGATGTTTGGAAAATTCAATATGGCGGCCGACAGTGGCGTCATACCACCAAAATAAGTACGTACATCGGTTTTGGTTAGTGCAGGGAAGCCACCTACCAAATTTCTTGAAGATGGGGTCAGCCTTCTACCTACACGGGAAGTTGGAAAATTAGTGACGTTGGAAAGTTGAATATGGCGGCCGACAGTGGCGTCATACCATCGAAATAAGTACATACCTCAGTTTCGGTTAGCACAGGGAAGCCGCCTACCAAATTTCGTGAAGATGGTGCCATAAATAAGAAAGTTCAACATGGCGGACGTTGTCGACCGTTAGGTGTAGAATTTCGAAATGAAACCTGCTTAACTTTTGTAAGTGAGCCGTAAGGAATAAGCCTGCCAAATTTCAGCCTTCTACCTACACGGGAGGTTGGAGAATTAGTGATGAGTGAGTGAGTGAGTCAGTCAGTCAGTCAGTCAGTGAGGGCTTTGCCTTTTATTAGTATCTATACTAATAAAAGGCAAAGCCCTCACTCACTCACTCACTCACTGACTGACTCATCACTAATTCTCCAACTTCCCGTGTGGGTAGAAGGCTGAAATTTGGCAGGCTCATTCCTTACAGCTTACTTACAAAAGTTGGGCAGGTTTCATTTCGAAATTCTACGCATAATGGTCATAACTAGAAGCTATTTTTCTCCATTTACTGTAATGGAGTTTAGCTAGGGGGCGGAGTTTCGTATGACATCATCACACCTCTCAAGTAATCACGCATTACGTAGAAAGCCAGGAAGAGCTACAAAACGCGCTTTAGAAAACATGCATTATATAATTAAGAAGGCAGCGAAACAATTAGAAGCGAGCGAGTGACATATAAAACCATATTCAGCGGCTCACGTGAACTGACGCAGTGCGCAGACAAAAAGCAACAGTTCCAAAGAGTGCTGAACAAAAACCGAATTACACTGCTACGCTCAAATAGATAAACCACACTCTGTGGCGCAATAGTAAAGCATTCGCCTGTAGCGCCCACGTCCGAGGTTCGATTCCCGAGAGGGGATGCACTAAGTATGTACGCGCGCTTCTCGTTTTATTTTAACCTCACATCCCCTTAGTTTGAGACGTATGAAAACGCATGCGGTTAACGCAGAAAGACAGATCACCTATTCACCTATTGAAGCTTCATGAATAATGGATACTTTATTCGCGATCAATGATTGTTTTGGTAAAGCCATACTCAGTGTATTCATTAGATGAATGGTAAAAAAGTAAGAGCGAGGGGAAGGTAACTTACTGAAGCACACAAGCAAAACCACAATAGCACGCGGGCTCCATGTACTGTAGTGCGCGTTAACTAGATCTGACTTGAGCGATCACATTCCAAAAAATATTTATTTTCTAGTTCTATTTAGTCCATATGAGTCAAACTCAAGGCCCACGGGCCACATCCGGCCCGGCGTGTAATTATATCCGGCCCGCGAGATCATTTTATATACTGTATTATTATTATTAATGGCCCGGGTATATGAAGCGCTGGTAACACAATAAACTACAGATCCCATAATGCAGCGCTTCAGCTGCCTTGCCGAACACTTACCACGTTAATCAAGTCTAGCTTATGATGCTGCAAGTTATTGCGAAGCTAGCCCACACGATGCCGAAGAGAAAAGTTGATTCTGAAAATAGAGCCTTTAAAAACCGATGGGAGGCTGAGTATAAGTTTACTGACATTGCCGGTAAACCCGTGTGTCTCATTTGTGGAGCTAATGTGGCTGTAATTACAGAATTTAATCTTTACAACTACTGACAAACACAGAATGTAATTTGAACACAACACATCGTACAAATACGACCCTGATTGAAACAAATAATGATAATCGAATCCTTGATCACAGCAACACTCACAAAACAATTACTGTATATTGACAATCATGTTACGTTATTTTTAAAATGTTCCCTTTTCTTTTTCATAGCTTCTTTAACACACTATGTCTCCGCTGCGAATATATATATATATATACCCCGATCTACATACTCTCAAATAGATAAGCCACACACCGTGGCGCAATTGTAGAGGCTTCGCCTCTAGCGCCTACATCCGAGGTTCGATTCCCGAGAGGGGATATACTGAGTATGTACGCGTGCTTCTCGGTTCATTTTAACTTCGCATCTCCTTGGTTTGAGACGTATGAAAAAATATGCGGTTAACGCAGAATCATGTTACGTTATTTTTAAAATCTTTCCTATTCTTAGCACAAGCACAGCTGAGAAGCTTCGATGCATGTACTCCATAACAAAAAATAACGCATTTAATCACACTTTCAATTCCAAGCAAAGGGGAACTTTTGTCAATGCATGATTTCCTGGTACATCGATTACACTGATGCACACATCACAGCTACACAAATGTTACACTCGGAATGAAGCGCGTTCCTACGACTGATCGGAGGAAAATTTCATTTCAAAAAACTACCCGAGCGAAGCCTTGATAAAAGCATGGTTTTGTGCACAGTGAAAAGCAAGCAAAATTAGATGCATTACAGAAAGCGGACTTTGTGGCTCTTACTGGGGATCATTGGACTTCCGTGACCGTTAGTAATTCTAATTACGTCTAATTACAAAATGTTCAATGATCACACTGTTTTAGCCTAATGTACAAAATAATTTTGGCTAAGGTTACTCAGAGTTTAAAGATTAAGTTGGTCAAATTACCTTTTATGTTTCTGACTTATTTTTTTAAGAAGAAAAACTGCACTTTATGTTGAAATTTTGGTTATTATTATTTAAAGACAATACCATTCTGAAAATGTACTTAAAGTACTTAAACTACCACTTTATTTTTAAGTCTGCCCAATTTTAACCAGGGATGATATTTTTGTTTCTGTTTTGAATTCAAATGCAATTTAAAAGCATTTTTTTTATTCAGAAATTAAAAGAGCTTGAGTTTACAATATTCATGTCCATGTCTATTATTTGATTCTGTCGCCCACTAAAACCCTTTTAAATTAAAAAAACACATTTGCGATTTGGGGCAAATTTACATGTGCGATTACATACGATTAATCAAGATTAATTATTACACAGCCTCTAATTAATTGGATTAATTTTTTTAATCGAGTCCCACCCCTAATATATATATGTAGATATATATGTAGATTTGTATATATATATATATATGTGTGTATATACAGTATATATGTAGATATGTATATGTGTATATATGTGTTTGTGTGTATATATATGTGTATATATGTATATATATGTGTGTGTGTATATATATATGTGTATATATGTATATATATTTATATGTATATGTATATATATATGTATGTATATATATATGATGTGTATATATATGTTTATATATGTGTGTGTGTGTGTGAGTGTATATATATATGCCAGCAACACTCATGACAATGACAAAACAATTATATTGTCAATCATGTTACGTTATTATTAAAATGTTTCCTTTTCTTTTTACTTCTCTGCTGCCAAACGCGGGTATTTTGCTATGTATATATATATATATATATATATATATATATATATATATATAGATAGAGAGAGAGAGAGAGAGATGACAACAACACTCATATCAATGACAAAACAATTACATTAACAATCATGTTACGTTATTTTTAAAATATTTCCTTTTCTTTTTCATAACTTCTTTAACACACTACTTCTCCGCTGCGAAGCGCGGGTATTCTGCTAGTAGATATATATATATGAACACCAGTTTAAAGCTTTACAAAACCTCTGTTTTTTTTTCCAAATTGAATCATTTGAAATGCAATTATTGACTTAAAATGATGAAAAGGTAAGCATTATTTGTTCTCTGCCAGTGTAATATTGTCCAAATAGTACTTCAGAGAGCGTAGTAACACAATCTATTCCAACTCTGCTTTAAGACAGACAGAGGGTTTTTAAGTAATCAACAGAAGTTGAGACACCTGTGCGAATTGTTTGCTTCAACCTGCAAGGCTTAATTTACTTTAATTGCTGCAAAACATCTATAGGTTGTAACCTATTAGATGTTCCCTGAAGAAGGCCCTTTACATTTAAACCACTGGCAGTTTACTGCTTACCTTTTTATCATTTTAGATCATTCACTTTAGATTGAAATAGAACTAGAAAAACTCAGGTGTATATATTTATTCTGCTTTTAACATGAATACAAACTTCTGAATTCTGATGTTTAGGTGGAAGAAATGTACTCTGATAATACAGTTGAAGTTTTTTTTTTAGAATTTTGAAGACTCAAATCTGATCATCACCATGAAAATCTCCAAATATCAATATCTGAATATCTATGAATATCAAAGTAAAATAATTTCCACTACCCAGAGTAAAAGATAAAAATGAAACTACTAATTTGCACAGGAACATAGAAAGTGTGGGAGATTGTTGCCTATTGGCTTTTTAAAAGGAAAAATCATGGCTACTACAGTAAAGCAAGAATAAATTTAACATTATAATGAAAATAACATTGCCTCTCTAATTATGGCAGTTGGAACACAAAATTAAGTTAATTATCTAAGCAGCTAATTTGTATATATAAGCTATTAAATTTAGCAATCTTAACAAAACAAAAATCTCTTAGTTCAGTAAAGTGTGCAGGAAGGGCATAATTAGCATTTGCAGACATATCTTGCAAGCAGCCAACATTATGGCAATTAATATAAAAAGGCAGCAAACAACAAAAAAAACAGTAAAACATTTAAAAATAAACTCCACTTATAGTGCTTGAGTATGGATTGGACTGGCAGTTATAAAGATAGTTAAATAGTTTCTTTCCTGGTATTATATCATATGGAGTACACACATTCAATGGAAATCTCAAAAAAATAATTAAGAGTTGGCATTGTATTTAGTAGATTAAGTATGTAAAAAGGTGAAACTTCAGAGCTGAAATTCATGAGAATTAGAAATCCCTGCCCAGTAAATTACAGAGTCAAGAATCCTTGCATTGGAAGTATTTCTTTACTGATTTGTTACTTCATAGCTATGGGCAAATGATAACCGTAAACTAATCTTAGTCAATGTGGTTGTCCTGTGATGGACCTGTCCAAGGTTTTCTCCTACTTGATCTTCTTTGTGCCCAATACAGTTAGGGTAGGGTTTGAGTTATCCAGATCCTTAGCTTGGGTTAAGTGGGATCAAGAAACCAGTGGAGGAAGATGTGGTCATCATTGGCTATGCGCTTTGTAAATATCACTATATATATACAGCTTGGAAAAATCAAATTGCACGGTCATATAGCAGCCAATTTGGAATAACTAGATAAGCTAATTAGCATTTATTTTAGGTTACTGGATCTATGAAGCTTCAGTTCTAACCACTATACCACCATGTTGCCCCTAACATTTTAGATACACAAATATTTGTTTGTAGAAAGAAAGGCACTTAATATTTAATGATTGAATCACTTTGACTTCTATCTTTCAAAAATAGTTTTGCTAAAACATTTATATGGACATGTAAATGTCAAAAACATAGGATATCACTGATACTGACAGAATAAAGTTTATGGAGTGTTTTCACAAAGCCGCACCCACTAATGCAAAATAAATGGCAACAAAATAGACATTTTTTGGCACCAGTGAATGAACTATGTATCTTTCTTATGCCAAGACAATGACAAGGTTCATAAAGATCCTTTGAGCGCTTAATAAAACAAAATGAAAAAAAGCAATGTGTGCCAGTGGAATACGTATTTGGACCACCCTGCATTATTTTTGATATGTGACAGGGTATAGCAGATTACTTGGGTCTGCCAGCGTGACTTTAGTTATTCTCCTGGTCTAACTGGAGAAAGTTATTATGATTTAATGTGGTTTTGCTGAATGTCATTGTATTATTGTCAATTCCATTATTGTTGTTTTTTATTACAAAGGAAGGAGGTTTAAGCTGCCTTAGGCTCCTTTGTCACAGCAGGCAAAATAAAATTGTGTGCTGAACCAAGCCATTATTCTTTTTAAACAGAATTGCTAGGTGTACAGGTGGCATGCCTGCTTTGAGAAATTATGAGTTTATACCATTAGTACAATGTTTTTCCATTAAAAAGATGCACATTTGACAGAAGGTCTGTCATTTGTCTTTAAAAGCTAATAGAAATTTTGCATCTCCAACATTATAGAAAAAAACAATCTTACTTCAAACTCTTTAGATTACCTATAATAACCTTTTGCCTTTGTTAACATACTACTTTTAATTTATATATTTTAAATTATTTTTTTACATTAAATTCACAATAACTTTTTTAAAATATACTTCCATCTGAATCTTCATCTGATACTTTATATACCCACCAGGTATGATAAAACATTTTGCAAAGAATAATTTTAAATATTCAAGACACAGAACAAGCATGACTTATGACCAGCAAATTCTGTTTTCAAGTGTATAATCAAACATTTTGAAACAAAAATCAAAACCACCAGAGAAAGGCCACACCTCCAGCACAGCTAAATAACATGTTTTTCTGTCTTAAGTCTCTGTCCTCATTCATAATAAACAGATAACAAAGTAATAGACTAGGACTTACAAAAAAGTTGAACAACATAGTGTAGTAGGCTTTTTTAATATTACTTTGTTGATTTTTTATGAAGAAAACAGCATTCCATACAATCATGTCAAACTTAACAAACAAACCAGAATTCAGCCCCCACCTGAGAGAAAGAGAGGAGAGCCAAAAGTATGAGCAAATCTTTAAAAACAACAAAGAAAGGAGAATGTCCTTTTTTCCAATATAAATACTTTTACTTGATTAACTAGATATTGCCATATTTTAAAAAAGTTTTGAATAGATCATGTAAGTGAGAATTTTAAAAATGTAATCTAATTTAATTTTTATTTAATTTCAAATAATATAGAACAATAGTTACCCACTGACTTAAAACAGGTGAACTGGGATTCTTCCAGTTGAGGAAGTTAAGTCTGCATGCTAAAACTCACTTGTTGCCCCATTTAGCTCACAACAGCATAAACATCTGGGTTGCTAAACTCAACGAGGTCTCAAAAACGTGGTACAGATCTATTGCTCTACATGAAGAACGATATGTATAGTTAGGCTACAAACCCGTCCATGAGAAGATGCAACGGGTTGTGTGGGAGAATATGCTTGTTTCTGTACCACAACTGTACTTACCTGTTATTGACCTGTTTGACTGATAGTAGCCTGCATGTTTATCTTTAAAACTGGAATCAGTGTTCAACAGCTATTTTCACTCTCTGTTTGCCACTTCAGGACTGCCACTGGCTGGATGGTTTTTGATGATAGCCCTTTCACTTTTTGCTTTGTCATGAGAGGAACAATTATGTATATTCAAGTTGACTCTGGGCTCAGTTACCAAAATGTCAAGGTTATGAGTATTTATTTGCTGTGGCTGAAATGTTTTCCAAGTGTGTGGAGGCCACACTAATGGCTAAAGCAGATGTTACTATAGTAGCTAAGTTGTTATTGAATGAGATCACATCCAGATTTAGAGTTCTGTTGCTTATTTCCTCTGACCAACTGACTCATTTTATAAACACTGTTACTCAGGATATGTTTTAAGGGCTACAAGTAGAAAAACTTGTACAATGTGCTTGCCACCCACAGAGTTCAGGAAAGGTAAGAGGACCAATATAACAAATTAAAAATATGTTAGCCAGGATACAAGCAAAAAATGGATTAAAATGGCCATCTACTGCTAGCGTGCATTAATGTCTATAAAGAGGTATGTCCAAACTAAATTATAGAATTGACAACTTGAGGTATTAATGGAAAGGCCAATGCAAAAGCATGCGGCTTCCCCTCTCCATCTAGATCATTAAATGCATTCTGTAGTCGTACAGAAGACAAAATACACAAAAATCGTAAATCTTTTTTTCTTACAGGTTAAGGCTTTTTTCCTTAGCCAACGACTAGAACTTACAAAAAAGTGGAACAACATAGTGTAGTAGGCTTTTTTTCTTAGCCAATGACACATGAATTTGAACCTGGAAACTGGGCTATAGTAAGAGATTTCATGCAAAAGAGTTGCCTGGCCTAATGGTGGAACAGGTCACACAAGGCACTCCTAACCACTTCTACAGTGCTGAAATAAGATGTGAGAACAACACTGACCACTGCTGCAAAGTTTCACTTCCTGATGATGAGACAGACTGAAAACTCAACCTCCATTTGTTGCAGTAGAGTGAGGCAGTGATAAAGACTGTCCTGCAATGGTCCATCATGTACTAGTAACCTTTGACACCAATGGATAGAAACACACGTGAGCCCATCAATTGAGGACATTCTCAATCTTTGTAGGACTCAAATCATAGAAGGCATCCAGCCATGCTGAATCAAGAATACACATTATATACAGTATATCCTTTCACTATGGAGTACAAGCCTCCTCATTCTGCAGTAAATGTTAGTCACCATATATAAGCTCAAGAAGTCACCAAATTCTTTATGTCATTAACAGACATCATGCTTTAGCCAAATACTAGACTCTGTTAAATAATAACACTTAGAGGATCTGTGCAGAACTTTTTCAAAACCTGGCAGGATCTAATCAATAATATTTTAGATTAAGCTCTTAAAGCATTCTCTCCCCATTTCATTTTCTTCTCCATTTATCTTTATTCACTTATGAATTCATTGACTCACTTATTTTTACTAGCTTAAAGTCTTACTCTTTTGGCCATGCTCTCTTTCTCAGGGGTGGGGGTTGATTTGTTTGTTTTCAATCCTATTTTTGTAAAAATTGATCTGTTTGCATGGAATGTTGTGCGATTACAATACAATCCTCTTTTTCATATCCCCTTTACTGTAAAGGACTATATAGGGGCAATTTTGAAAGTTAATTTTACTAATAGTCAAATCCATTCATCCATTATCCAACCTGCTATATCCTAACTACAGGGTCACGGGGGTCTGCTGAAGCCAATCCCAGCCAACACAGGGCGCAGGGCAGGAAACAAGCCCTGGGCAGGGCGCCAGCCGACCGCAGTAATAGTCAAATTATTATTAAAAATTGGACAGTATGTCATAATGATAGCTAGTGGAACCACTGCAGGAATGATCTTAGCTCTTGAAAATGAGATGACAGGAACACAAAGCCCCTTAGTCTGTTTCAACTGAAGCCAATAAGAATTAAGACTCTGGCCTGTCCCCACCCTCACTACAATCAATAAAAGGGTTCCCATTAACCCAAGGGTTCCCAATAGTCCATTAACATCCTTCAAACATCTTAGTATAACAGTCACTGTGGACAGTGTGCTTCAAGTGTATCTGTATTAATAACTGATGTTTTCCCACCTTGGACTCCATGCCCTGTTTTATGTTCTCTTGTTACAGTCTGTACCATTGATTTGTATGAAATTCCCAGCAGAGTTATGTTAGCTCATAATAGACTATTGCATAGTCTGGAGGCCACTACCAGATCTCGCTTGGTCAGTTATGTGGGAGAGGCAGGTTTACCTAATACAGAAGCTATTTAGTGACAAAAAGTGCAAATAAACTCCCTGTGACAATTAGGAGTACAGCATTAAAAAATTGTTTGGGCATTATTGATAAATGGTCACTATATTAAAGACAGTATCAATCTAAAGTCCTCATAATGCTCAACTGTTCAAGTGTTATAAATTATATTCTCTAAGTAATTATACCCACCAATGGTGCATAGTTTTGACTATTGAAAAAAAAGAGTAGGATAGAAAAGCATACAAAGAAAAAAAAAATGGACATATAATTTTATCAACGGTCATTCCTTTCAGGTATAAAACACAGCACAGGAGCAAGAAAAATCTTTATTGCCAAGTGAAAAACCAGTTCCAGACTCCCCGCTGATTTTGTAGGCTATCTAGACATTTATACTCTAACTAGCTATGCTACCCACCTAAATTAATCAACGTAGATCTCAACCTTAATGTTTGCAATGCACCATACAATGCATGTCTTAGTTACAGTATATGCCATTTATTGGAAAGACAAATGCAAAGCATCTTATTACTAAAAATGTTTGTGATGTGCCATCTTTTGAAATGAAAGAGACATAGCAACCGAATGGACACACAGACACTTTAATTACAACAACTAGCTGTGCTACTCATCTAATTAATGCAGACCTCAGTGTTAATGTTTGCAGTGCTCCATACCATGCCATACATATATCTCTGTTAAGTGCTGTTCTGGGATTTGTAAAAGCAGCATTAATGTCTGTGATACAATAATGCATTTTACTACTAAAAATATTTGTGACGCTCCATCTTTTGGAATGATGAGACATAACTACTGGACAGATACACAGATGCTTATCCTTTTATTACACCAATTGGACAGGTTGATATCTAAGTAATCAATGTAGATCTCAGCATTAATATTTGCAGTGCACCATGCAATACAGTACATATATCTCTGTTATATGCCATTTGGTATGAGATTCGTAAAAGCAGTGTTAATGTTTTTGATGCTCCATCTTTTGGAATGATGAGACATAACTAATGGACAGACAGGGAGACACTTATTCTTTTATTACACCAACTAGACAGGTTGATGTCTAAGTAATCAATGTAGACCTCAGCGTTAGCAGTGCACCATACAATGCATATGTCTCTGTTATATGCCATTTGGTATGAGATTCGTAAAAGCAGTGTTAATGTCTCTGATGTGCCATTTATTGCAATGACAAATGCAATGCATTTTATTACTAAAAATGTTTGTGATTTGCCAGCTTTAGGAATGACACAGACATAACAACCGAACAAACACACAGACAGACACGCACTTTTATTAAGGTGGATAGTATTTAATTTTCAATTCTGCTATAGCCTGAACAGACACTGTAAAATCTGAAACATTATTTTAGACACATTGTGTTCTATTTAAAATGCACATAAAAGGAAACAAACAATTGGCAAATATAATAATTATAATTGTAAAATATATAATGTAAAAATTACACTTTTTATGCTGGAAAAGTTTAGAGGAGCAAAGCACGAGTGCTACTAAGGAACAGTAGTAATACAGCTTATTTTGTTCTTTCAGTAATTAATTATAAAAAACATTATTGAAAAAGAATGTCTGAGGAGATTTCCATTCTCTGTTCTGTAGTGTTGTATATCTGTTATTTAGAGAAAATAAATATTAATATTTTGAACATAAAAGAAACACCAAACAATTAAGTTAAAATGACAAATTATTATGCTTGACCAGAGAACAGAGTTTTAAAAAAATGCGCAATCTTTAGAGCTAAGTATTTTTCTTTCAAGGTTAAGCAATGATTAGTCTGAATATATTTCCATCCTTTTTATCTGATTTTCTTTCATTCGTTTCCAAGTGACTGTCTCCTTGATTACTGAAGTGTCTTTAAAGAGTGCTGTCATATAGTATGTATTCTACTCATGAGTTGAGGACTAATTGACCATGAAGGTGACTAACCAGCTACTAAAAAACAGCGGTTTGAGAAACCTCTGCCATTCTGTCACCCATGTATAAAATTAGCATAAATGGTGTGATAGATATTTTTATGTTTTTTTTTTCTGTCATCACAGAACTTTCTATTTTGTCTAACTGATTCTTGCTGTGACTGAATAAGAATTTGTTGATACATATTCATAATAAAAGAAAGACAGCATTTTAACAATGCACAGTTAGAAGCCAAAATAATGAAAACCAAATTAATGACTAAAATGAAATGTAAATTAAAGAATAAAACAGGCAACTAATAACTCTGGCTTTTCCTTGACCATTACAGAGGATATTTTCACTGTTGTAAAAACTAAATATGTGGAATGACAATAACACAAAGCAATTGTGTATGTACATTCCAAGGACAGCGTAATGCTTTCATAATATTTATTAGCACAATTTAATTTCAAGCAGGCTTAAAATATAATTTTTATGCAATGCCTTATGTGGTTTCTATGCTTTGTGACACTTCATTTGTGGTTCTTAAAGAAAAAGCTCTCTACACATTGTCACATCGAGTGTGCAACAGCAGTGTGGCTACATAGTTACTAAAATATCCATAATTGCTAAACATCCACTTATTTATAACTCCATTCCTTGTTAGAGTGTCGGTGAGGTAGGTTTTATTTCAGCCTCATGGGGCTCGAGGACTGAAGCTCCATTCCCTAACAAAACTCTCTCCACCCTCCAGCAATATTCTGTCCTTCCTCTGGCGAAACTTTCTCCTCTCTTCTTCTTCCTTCCTCCTTGATCACAGCAACCTTGCACAGAAGTCTTGAAAAATGGGGAGGGAGGGGGGATGAACACCACCAATTACTTTCATGATCTAGGCAGTTAAACAGCACAGCTTTTTATTACCAGCCAGTCATTAGAATGGGATAGAAACAGCTACCAGTCATTTTCTACAAAATATGATCATTACTTTGTTAACACTTTGAGGGCTGAATATTTTTTCCAAAAAATTCAGTTTTCTGAAATGCACAAAAAGCAATGGTTTCACACATAAGTCAATATAAAACGTCTGTTGCTCTGTTAGCACATGTTCAACATGTCTTTGGTGACACTGGCTGCGTGGGGGCACCTCGATGGTCAGCAGGAGTGTACAATGGGCTAGCTGCCTGGCTGTCTTAGCACAGCAGGTGGGGGCAGTGGCGGTTGCAATGTGACGCAATATGGTTTGTACCTCTTGACATGATAAGTGGTGGTCCTTCCAGTCAAACGTTTGTGTAGGCGCATCAGCTTCACAAAAGTGTTTAGTGCCACAATCAGCTGGGGACCGATCAGATGATGCTGGCACCTCACTTTTGTTTTTGATATCCATCTCCAGATCACTTGTATCAAACTCGGATTCCGACAAGTCAGAGTCCTATTCAACAAAATTACGTAAAACAGAGTATGGAGTATTTTGCTTTGCACATTCGCTTTTCTGTCTCGCCAGATGTCGGTGCCATTTTAGAGGTCGTTTGCTCTTCGCTGCTCAGGCGTGCGTAGGGAATCAAGTTTAAATCAACAAAGCTATGCCACTTTTCTTCTAGCAAAGAGAGTCAAACTAAAATGTAAGGGTGAGTTTTGTTGCAGTTTACAGCTGATTACCGTCCTCTACTCCTAAATTTTGACAAAAGTCGACATCAGCCCTGAAAGAGTTAATGTCACACATTCTCTATTTGAGTTTGCATAGACATCTTGGTTAGTCAATAATCTTCATTCCCTGTAGGCTTTCTGTTTGAAAAACATAAGCACTCCAGAATCTTCAGGCCTTTTTGCCTAAAAGAATTTTTTCATATAATAAGCATGTTTTATACCCTGTTTACAGTAAGCAGAAAATTATTAATGCTTTTAAAGTTGCCAATTACATTTATAGCATGTTTATTTTTTTTTCTCCAATCTTCAAAGTAGTATTTTGGGCATTGAACCATTCCATTTTCATAGATGCATATTTAGGTCAATGTTGCATTATTTTGCTGTTTCTTTAATTATTTCTGAACACTGCCATTATATTTGAAAGACAATTTTGCCCATACAGGCTTTACCACATTGCTAAGGTAGCAGGTATAGTATCCTACAAAACATCTCTCACTAAACTTCTTTATTCCTACTCTCTATTAGTGAGCAATGAGCACTTCACCTTCCTGTGACGGTGTGGATTGGCTCCATGTTCCTGTTGCAGTCTGCGAGCCTCTTGAGCCTCCCACCATCTGTAACGTAAATGGGATGAGCTACGCAGATGACAGCACACACGAGCAAGGGGTAGGCGAGATAGTGCCAGTACCTTTATTTAAAACTCCAAAACATTGTTCAAAAGTGTAGTGGTCCAATCCAATAAATAAATAATCCTTTAAAACAGTCAAAGTCTGAGAAGGTAAAATCCTGAATAAAACGAGAATAAAAGCAACCACACAGTCATCAGGGTGATGTTCCATCTGACAAATCCAGCACAACTCCCACTTCATCTCCAGGGCTCCCCCATTGCTCACTCAGCCAGTGGAGGCACATGCAGCCACGGTGCTCACCACCTGACCCCCACCTTAGCTGCCTCCAAGTGGTGCTGGCCAGAACACTTGGGGATGGTTGTGATTCATCCCATCTTCCTTCAAGCTTCCCTTGTATACCTCAAATTCCTGGGGAGGACTCCACCATTTTCGCACCCACGCCTCTACAAATATTCAGTCGGGCAAGTCACTCCAGAGTGCTAATCCTCTGCATCTACATAGGACCAATGACCACGCTGCCTTTTTACACTAGCTGGCTGGCTCATCCTGCCACTCCACCCAATGCTGGACTCATGGCTTCCTTTTGGTTCTTTCACTCTTCTTTTTCACTCTTTTTTCTGACCCCACACTTCTGTCCCATGCAGGCTCCTTTAACATCTTCTGCCTAATTAGGTATAGGTGCAAGGACCCACTCGCTCCACGGCATCATTTAGGTGTCTGACTGCTACGCTCTCCTCCACATGTGTGCGTTACGGTCAGGAAGTTCCCCAATTAACCATGGAGTGAAACACACTCACTCATGCACACGCACACATATACCCAATTGGAGCCTGCACATTCAGGGCTAAATTATTCATTTAAAAATCGGCCACCTTTTCCTGAGCCATGGACCCACTGTATTACACTCCCCCCCAAATAGAATGCAACATTAACTTGTAAAGAAATCACACTCCATTTTTATTGATTACTAACCAGAGCCTTAGCCAAGAACAGCTTGTCATTCCAAGTTAAAGCTGCCTCCTGCTGACCCAAACCTTCACTACCCCCTGTAAAATGGAGACACAACCAAATGAAAGAATTGGGGCACCACCTTGGTGATCCCATATAATTTAAAAGAATGCACAATAATGAAATGCAATAAAAATGCAATGCAATAAAAAATGAAATAAAAAAAATACTACAGTGTCAACTATCGGCACAGAAACAGAATCATGCTGGCTGCAATTATTGACACAATGCATACTCATAAAGTACATTTTAGTTTTTCTTCAATATCGCATTTCCCGCAATATTTTTGTTATTCTGAATGCAGTCATACTGTCTCTGCAGGTATTTACTTGCATTTTGGTGTTCTTTGTTCCAGAATGACAAACTGAGAATGTTATATACAAGAAACTTTCCGATACTAACTATAGTTATATGGTAAGTGCAACAAGTCTAAGGTTAATAAAATTTGATAATATATAATTTGTAATTAGTTTCCTAACTTTCCCGAGCAACTCAGCTGCTACATTGCTTATGGAAAGAATATGTTGTCTCCTTATACATAGCTCAAAAACAAAACAAAACTTTGCGGCTTGGGATCCTGACTTTATTAAATGTTTTTTTTTCCTGTTTTTTACACTCCAGTCCTCTCCTGTAAGCTAACTCATTCCATAATAAAATATATTGTCTATTAAGCTGGGAAAAATATACTGTTATGTTAAATGTCCACAGCACTAACACACTAAGTCAGATAAGGCAAAATGTAAAATGGTAGGAAATGGAGCATTAAAGACTGAAAGAGTGTGCTAAATGACCATCTTTCTTTCCCAAGAGATAGAATACTATGAACGATATAGGAGATGGTCAAAGCCTAAGGTCATTAAGCTGGTGTCTGCAGATGGCTTTAGTTTTCTCTGTATCCTATTTTTCCAGCAGCATGTGAAACAATAGAGACTGACAACTCTAAATGTCCTTTTTAATGTCCAATAGAGATTAAAGAAAATTCTTAATGCCTCTTGCCATGCTCATCACCAGCCTTCACTTCCCACAGCATATAAGTTGAACAGACAACAAATTGCTTTGGTTTCTTTAACACATCTTTACCAAGATGATAACCTTCCACAGTCTGCTTACCCCTGGCGAAGTATAGCTTCAGAGTTTTGATTTGGTCAACTCTCTTAATGAGTCTCTTTTCCCAGTTGATCACGCATGATTACATCACTCATTTGTTTGAGCAATGCCATGTAACATGATATTAACTTCCTGATAGTTTTATGTATTTGTACAAGGTCAGTGGAGTTAAACTCTTTAAATTCACAATGACATTTATGATACACACTTACACTCAGAAGCAGCTGGAAGGCTTTTTCTCCCTGCGTAATGCCTCTTTATAAGTGGTTTCTGTCTTCAGAATATCTTAGCTGGTATATAGAAAATAAAATGAAACATATCTAAATGTGACGAAGATGCCATACAAGTAACAATAAAAAAATAAATGTATACTTTGCACTAAATAAAATACTAAACAGGAAAATGGTAGTCTCTTCATAATAACAAATGTTTTCTAACAGTAAAGTGATTACAATATAGCAACCGACATACCACTGAGGCTGAGATTTCTCCCTGTATAAAAATAAGCACAAAGAGAAGTGACAAGGGTTAGGGTCACAGATGGGATAATCTCCATTTATTGCTGATATTGTTTGAGTTGAGCAGAAAATGCACAAGCACACCTCCAGTGATGAGTTTTGCACTCAATGACAATGAAAAATATCCTGCTCCTTTCTTGACAAAGGATAGCTCAGGAATGAGGACTAGGATGTCTCATAGTGGGCATTATATATATATATATATATAGTAGGTAGGGAAGCGAGCAGAGTCAGATGAAGGTATATATATTGCCTACTATAATGCCCACTATGAGGCATTAGTCCTCATTTCTGTATTGTATTCTTATATATACAGTACACTGTATTGGGTGCACTAATGCCTTTTCTCTCCCGTCCAGATCCTCTGAACAGAAGCCTGCCTAACTAAACCCCTGCTTCCAGAACCCACCCTACCATTGACCTCACTTCTGGTTCCAGCCCCTTAGACACACCCCTTCCGTCTCATCAGCTATAAAAGCCAGCCACTTACCCTCACTAGTCAGTCCTGTTGTGGACACAGTCTGAAGAGAATATTTGACTATAGTGAATTTGATTGCGTCACCATTTTTTTTTTTTTTTTGCTAGGACTTTGAATATATGGAGTGTAACTCCAAACCCTTTTCTTGTCTTTTTTTGTCTCTTTATAACATATATATAAACTTTGGATATGCTACATTGACAACACACAACACCAGCTGAATGATTTCTACAACCACATCAACACAATATTCCCTGCGATCCAGTTAATCAGTGCAATAAACCGGTGCAACAATTTCCTGGGCATATCCATTGAAAGAGGTAACGACACCACCCTGATTACTGGTGTTTATCGTAAGGAATGTTATGCAGACATAATATTACACTTTTCTAACAATCACCAATCATCACATAAACAGAGCAGTGTTATGATTCTGTTCAGAAGAGTTCACACCCATTGTAATACAAAGGAGACTAAAAAGAATGAAAGGTGTTATCTTTTCCAACTGTTCACATCAGTTGGAGACGCCAGAGACCCGAGCAAACAATCGACTCAAACCTGACCCCCCATCCCACATGACACACACTTCTGTATCATCATGGGGTATAATAAGGTACAACACAAATCCTGTCCAGATCATTCATCAAAACAGTGCACAAGCCTACAAAACACTCTGCGCACAGTCCTTTTTAAGGCTAACAGCAAGAAATTGGCAGCAGAGACACAGAAAGCAGTTTACAGCATACCATGTGATTCATGACACACATATACAGGGAGATCACAATGTGGTCAGAAGAAAGAATTCACCATCTCTGATTTATACACATACAAGTTCAACCAGACACACATTTTAATGGGACTCAGTTCAAGTGCAATTCAAGGCTAATACTAAGAGTGCCAGAGGACTCGCTGAAACATGGCTATCCAATGAAAATGCCACTAACAGACAGTTGGACATGAACCCAGTAAATGCAAGTTTGAAAAGAAATTCATGCACATAATAAATAAGACTTTATCACCAACACCCTCCAAATCTCACCTTGCCAATAACTTATTTTATTTATTTATATATATTAATATTATGTTAACTTACATGCTCAGCGCTGTGCTTAGAGCATACTTTATGCAAATGAAGAATGTACCAGAAGTGATTTTTTCTTTATTTAGCATGAGGAAACTACTACTCATACTCAAAAAACTGTTGTGGTCCACCAGGCTGGCTCCGCCAGCTGAACCCGACACAGACACGCGTGGGACACAACTTCAAAGTACACACGGTTTATTTTTTCTTTTTCCCTTATGGGAAACACTTTCCCCATTCCCCAAAAGTATAAAATAGTTCAAGCACAATACCAAAAGTCTCTTTCTTCACTCTTTTCCTAATCCTCCTTCAACATTTGGGTCAAGCTTCATCGCTCCTCCTCCCTATTCTGGCTCCCCGAGTAGTGGCTGCTGACTCCTTTTATAACGCACCCAGAAGTGCTCCAGGTGTTTGATTACTTGTTTCCGGCAGCACTTTCGGGTGTGGTGGAAGAACTGCCCATAAGGGCTCAGCAGCTCCTGCTGCAGCACCCCCTGGCGGCGCCTGCGGATCCCAACAGGGCTGCACCACACTCCAACTCCCATGAAGCCCTGCGAGAGTCTGAGGCACCGCTGCAACCCAAGGGGGTTGCCATCTAGCGTCCCGGGGGAGGTAATGCTCTGGCCACACTTGCTCCCCCGGTCCTCCCAACGTGGAGGTGTCCCAGCTGGGCAAGAGCCCTGGCCGCACGCTACACTGTTTATTGTAAAAGAGAAAACAGATCTCTGCAAAGTGGGCTAATTTAATTACACATTAAAAGGGAACATAACTTTAAAATGACACACATAAATCATCACTGGTGCTGCCAGACAGTTTTAGAAGTCACATAATTAGGTAAACTGAGATCATCTGCCTGTAGTCAAGAGATTTTAATTGAGATTATTATAATTGCACCCGGCGGCATGGGGGCGCAGTGGTAGCACTGCTGCCTCACAGTAAATAGACCTGGGTTTGCTTCCCGGGTCCTCCCTGCGTGGAGTTTGCATATTGTCCTCATGTCTGCGTGGTTTCCTCCCACAGTCCAAAGACATGCCGGTTAGGTGCATTGGCAATCCTAAATTGTCACTAGTGTGTGCTTGGTGTGTGTCCTGCGGTGGGCTGTCTGGCGCCCTGCCCGGGATTTGTTTCTGCCTTGCGCCATGTGCTGGCTGGGATTGGCTCCAGCAGACCCCCGTGACCCTGTGTTAGGATATAGTGGGTTGGATAATGGATGGATGGATAATCACACCCTATCTGTAAGGTCCAACTTATAGTGAGACGGTATTGTAGCCTATCACACACAATGACGACAACAGAACACTGCCAGGAAATGTTTGAAAAAGTGATTGAAAAACACAATTCATTGGATGGAGACAAAAACATATCCAAGTTACTGAATATCCCATGGAGTACAGTTATACCTTTTACAGTATTAACATATAGAAAGAGTATGGCACAGCTGTAAATCTATATAGAGAAGACTGTCCACAAAATTTGAGTGATAGTTCAAGAAGAAGAATAGGACACCACCAGACTAGGGACCTGTGAGAACTCCAAAAGTTACAAGTTGCAGTGGCTGAAATTGAAGAGTTGTACATGCAACAATTCTTGCCAAGTCTCAAAAAGAAAGTCATTGTTAGAAAAACAAAAGGAACATGGAAGGCTCTGAAGTCAGCTAAAAGAAGGTTTCTTTTCTGATTAAGCCCAAATTTAACTTTGTGGTCATCAAACTAAATGCACACCATCCTCCCAGTGAAGCATGGTGGTGGCAGCATTCAGGATGTGGAGATGCTTCTCTGGATGGCCTGTGAGGCTAGAAATTAAATTTCATACAGCAAAATAAAGGGAAATTCTGGAGGAAAATCTGATACAGACTGCAGGAAATATGCACCTTGGGAGGATATCTTTTTAGCAGAAAGACGACAACTCCAAGCATAAAATCAAAGCTCAAAATTCCTCAATTCATTTGGGAATATGACTGGACTTGAAAAAGGTTGGTCACATGCAACCCGGAAGCAACATGATGAAGCTTGAGCAGTTTTGTAAAGAAGAATTGGGAAAAATTGCAGTTTCCAGATGTGCAAAGCTGATAGAGAGCTGTGCCCACAAACTTAACAGCTGTCAGGGCTAACAAAGGTGCATCTACTAAATATTGATGGGAAGGGGTGAATATTTATCTAATCAATTATTTTGTGCTTATATTTGTAATTATTTAGATCACTTTGCTGAGATCTGCTTTTCTTTTAACATTAAAGGGTCTTTTCAACAATATCAACAAAAGATCAATTAAAAAAATGATTGACTCAATGTTTTATAAAAATTAAATATGAAAACTTCCCAGAGAATGAATACTTTTTATAGGCACTGAATGTGGTATACAGACAATATGCTGAATATTCATGGAAATTTTTTGTAAACAGAAACTGTATATAAACCTATCAATCAATCAATTTGTACTTTATAAAGAAACATTCACAGTCAGCACTATCACAAAGCAATTTAAAAAAATATGAAGAATGGGATTCTCTTGATAAAGTAATAAGAAACAATGTACTGAATATCTATACAAAAGAAAGTAATGAGGTCAATCAATCAAATTTTATTTTTATATTTTTATAAAGCAGGAATATTAGTGAAAAAGGTAATGGTGCTGCTTTACAGTACTAGACCAAGCTACTTTTTGGCTGGAGTCTGCATGCTACACCTTTGTTCAAAACATTTTTCTGCATGTACCTGGTTTTCTTCTACAACTGTATCCACTATATCTCTCTCTTACTCTATCTGTAAAACCGACTGTCAGACTGACTCAGTTGGAAAGGATGTTTGGTTGGTTGGTTGTTTGTCTCCAGGTGTCTCTCCATCCAAAACTAGTTTCAAAGTAAATTTAAATAGTGATCCAGCCATTAATTCAATGTCAATGTTTATATAGCATCTTTCAGAGTAACTGTCATGTTCCTCTATCTGGCAAGCAACCAATCCATTTTTCTGACTTTCTTATTTAAATGATGGTTGCAGGGGGTCAATGCCTATCTTGGCAGCTTTGAAACTAACTGTAGATGGAATGTAAATCAATGGCAGGGACGACTCACACCCATTCATACCAGTCCACCATTAAGTTAGTCAAACAGGCAAGTCTTTGTGATGCAGAAGGAAAGCAACAGACACTGGAAGAAGACACAGGGAAAAAATACAAACTTTACACCAGCATTGTAGCACTTACGACTACGCCAAACAATGATTACATTCTCAATTTTCTAATTTTGTAATCTAATAACACACTAGAATAAAGTGCAGTCATTGTTAAGGACTGTTCCTGAGACCGGCTTTATCTTTGCATTCTTCTCCATTGTCAGGACCATGAAAAGCACCTGGATCCAATCTTGCTGTAAGCCTTCATCCTGTCTTCCCTCCTTTTTTACTTTTGCACTTTCCAATTGCTTCATTATCTCACTATCATTTAGACTCTCCTTTCTGCATCTCTAGCTTTTAGCCCTGCTAAGAATTAAGGGAAACCATCTAATATTATTTGTGTGATTCATTCATTTACAATGAGATGGAAAAATTGAGAGTTAGTAGTGTTTAGGATTATGACATCTTCAGATGGTATTAAATGAATTGGCCCTTAAAAGTCTCAGAATATTCTATTGCAGCAGGTGGGTTTGTTCAAATAGGCTTAGTAATGAGTACTGCATGATTTAAGCATGTAATATTTTGATGGGGAATAAATGTAAAGGTGACTCTCTCGCTCTCTCTCTCTCTCTCTCTCTCTCTCTCTCTCTCTCTATATATATATATATATATATATATACTAATAAAAGGCAAAGCCCTCACTGACTCACTCACTCACTCACTGACTCATCACTAATTCTCCAACTTCCCGTGTAGTTAGAAGGCTGAAATTTAGCAGGCTCATTCCTTACAGCTTATTTACAAAAGTTGGGCAGGTTTCATTTCGAAATTCTACGCGTAATGGTCATAACTGGAACATATTTTTCTCCATATAATGTAATGGAGATGAGCTCGATGGCCGTGGGGGGCAGAGTTTCGTGTGACATCATCACGCCTCCCACATAATCACATGAACTGACTGTCAACGCAGTACTTAGAAAACATGGAAGAGCTCCAAAAAGCGCTGAAGAAAACATGCATTATACAATTGAGAAGGCAGCGAAACAATAAGAAGCGAGCGAGTCACACATAGAACCATATTCATGAGTGCAGCTACTTCATAAACAAAGCACGGTGTAAACCTAAAGTTTAAATTAAGTTCATAGACAGGCTGCCGCTGGCGTTTGTCATGCCCACGGTTAATGCGGGATACAAGATTAATGAGAGGACGCAGGATATAAACGAGAGTTTTGATCACTTTGTAACTAAGTTAAAATTACTGGTGAAGGGCTGTGCTTATGCAAATTCAGAGAGACTGTCTTTGTGGGGGGATTGACAGTTAAGGTGGGTGGGAGAGTCACGTCATCATCTCCCCTCTCATTCTCCTCATTTCGCTGTGAGCTGAGCTCCACAGCTAACGCAGTTTTGCGGAACCAACTTTGTGACGCTGCCACCAAATACTCACAGAAAAATCCACAAGTTAATACACACGCTGTCTCGACAGTTTCCCCACACTCTGAATCCTCCAGGCACTACTTACAAAAGGTTACATTGACAATCGTGTTCCGTTATTTTTAAAAGGTTTCCTTTTCTTAGCACAAGCACAGCTGAGAAGCTTCGATGCATGTACTCCATAACGCGTTAAAAAATAACGCATTTAATCACACTTTGCATTCCAAGCAAAGGGAAACTTCTGTCAATGCATGATTTCGTGGTACACCGATTACACTGATGCACACATCAGAGCTACAAAAATGTAACAGTCGGGAAGAAAGCGCGTTGCTATGACTGATTGGAGGAAATTTTCATTTCAAAAGACTACCCGACGGAAGCCTTGATAAAAGCGTGGTTTTGTGCACATATATATATATATAGATGTATGTATATATATATATATATATATATATATACTGTATATATGTGTGTATATGTATATTTATGTTTATGTGTGTGTGTATATATACGATATGTATATATATATATATATATATATATAT
>JANRMT010062833.1:4323337-4358914 GCA_026402145.1 Polypterus bichir lapradei | reverse complement strand
TCTCCTGCAATGTTACTTTTTTGTTTGCTTGCGAGTTGGTTTTTGCATGCGCTTCGGATTTGTTCCAATGTTTCTTTTTTCCGCTGTGCTTAAAACTCATCTTAAAAAAAATGCTGCGCGAGCACGTGCTACAGAGAGATTAGAGAGCGTGAGTGAGCAAGCGCAGAGAGAGAGAGAGAGAGCGCGCGCGGGCCGCTGACAGGGAAGGGATGGGGTGGGAGGATAGGGGGGTGTGTGTGTGTGTGTGTGTGCACGCTCGCGCTACACAGAGAGAGAGAGCGTGAGCCAGCCTGCTCCTGTAGCTGAGGGAGGGAGGGGCTTTGGCGGTGTGTGTGCTACAGAGAGAGAGAGAGCGCGAGCGAGCCAGCTCGTGTAGCTGATCAGGGAGCCTGGGTGTTTTATGTGTTATTCAATGTTTTTACATTAGTTTACTATTACACTGTGCATTCTATGGTGTAATTAACTATATTTGTGCTTAATCTTTACATATTTTTACATATTTACATACAGTTTGTACGGTCTGGAACGGATTAATTGTATTTACTTACCATCCTATGGGGGAAACTGCTTCGGCTCACGACCAACTCGGTTTACGACCAAAGTTCTGGAACGAATTATGGTCGTGAACCGAGGTTCCACTGTATATATATTTTTTCCAGCATTGCTGCTTTTCATTAATGTATTTGGACTGGAATATCAAGGCGAAACAATTAATTCTCTAATACACTAGTTGCGTTGCTGGATTTTACTGCTTAACTGAACAATAATATTTCACCATTTGTACACCTCTTCTTCTTCTTCTTCTTTCAGCTGCTCCCGTTAGGGGATGCCACAGCGGATCATCGTCTTCCATATATTTCTGTCCTCTGCATCCCAAAGTTCCCTATCTACATTGAAACCCAGCTCTATAAAAGCATGCTTGTCAAAGTATTAAACAGGAAGATAATTGATATTTAAATTGTTTATATCATCTTAACATCTTTATAGTAGAAATCCTTGGTGGATTGTAACATAGGTGTTGAAGAGTGTATTAGTGATATTTAGGAAAACTATTTAATGGACTTTGGATGTGTTTCAAATTAAAATGTTGGAGTAGGCTTCTGTTATCTGAAATGTTGATATCACACACATTTTCAGCAGCAAAACCGATTTGGATAGAAGGGATAGTTTCTTCAGGGTGGCATGATACCAGACAACGTCAAAGTCGGTTAGTTGGTCAGTTCATGAATCTTCTTGCATGTGGAGGAGTCAATCAGATTCTAAGACTAGTGGACTATTTAGCACAAGTAGATCTTTGTTATTACTGAGTTGACAACCAGAAGCAATGTATTCTTTTCAGTGGCTGTAACTTTGCACTGCATTGCAGCAATGTACCATGGAGTTCTCTACATGTCTTAACTTTGCCTAAATTTAGTCAAGGTGATGGGCCATACAGTATTAGTGTAGCAGTATTTGAAATTAAAAAGCTCCAAGGTTTTCTTTGAGCAATTTATTTTATCTGTAGCATTAAGTGAAACACAAATATCATTTTGCAGAAACTGTGCATCATTTGTCTCATATAATCAGCCTGCTTAAATGCAACATTAGCAAGCTTGACTTAAGTTTTAAAAACTGTAAGATCCTGGTAGTTTCCTTAAATTAGTCAGGAGGTCAATATTTCATTCTGCAAAGCCCCTTTCACATGTGAAGTTTTATTCATAAATTATTTTTTTCAAATGCATTAGATGCATACTTATCTGAGTGTCCATGATTGGTCACTGATCTAAGATTAAGATTTTTGAGCACAAGAATGAAGTGTCAAAGTGAGCGCCCTGGTCGCTGGGGGAAGAAGTGCAAGTCTTGGTCCGGCTAGAGCCCGACGTAGCTGGGGATCGAAGGGCTACCGGGCCAGTATTAAAGGAGATGCATTTTGTTGGTAGGGTGACTCCCCTGTTGAGGGGCCCAGAAGGGAGAGGCAGGGGAGTTGCCGGATTAAAGAAGTATGCACCGGATTTTTAAACAAAAGACTGCTTCCAGCCGTTATTGTAACCTCATTGTTTTTAAAGGATTTTTTTCTATTGGATTTTAACCTCCATGTTTTTAACTAGCTTTTATTGGATTATTTATTTATTGAAGATTTTTAAAGCACTACACTTATTTATTTGAACACTGTTTTGTTGTTGCTGTTTTAATAAAAGCACTTTGCACTTTTTGCACCATCGCCTTGCTTCATTGTTGTGCCTCACTGCCCAGCTCATTAGAGATATTACCAACGATGTCAGGTTCAGAGCTCCCAGAAGCAAGTTGGGAGCATGGAGTGGAACTGTCATAGGCTGAACACCAGAGGCCTCATGTATAAACGGTACGTACGCACAGAAATGTTGCATAAGAACGTTTCTACGTTCAAATCGCGATGTATAAAACCTAAACTTGGCGTAAAGCCACACACATTTTCACGGTACCTCATACCCTGTCGTACGCAAGTTCTCTGCTCGGTTTTGCAGACTGGCGGCACCCAGCATCAAAGCAGTGCTACTGTTCCTGTGTGGTTACCCTTTCTTTCTTTGATCCACATTCCTGACACGGCTTTATAAATACACTAAAACTAACTGCATATTGTTTATTAGTGTAATGCATCTGATTGTAATTAACCTGTAACAATATAATGGTCCAGGGAATAGCCATAGTATTCTAAATACCATAGCTGCTTTAGCGTTGTTACTCTCACTGCACCTTCTTTTCTTCTTTCAGCTGCTCCCGTTAAAGCTTGCCAGTGCGGATCATCTTTTTCCATATTACTCTCACTGCACCACTCTGAGTATTTTTATCACTGTATGAGTGGAGAATCACAGTAGCAGGTAATTGAAAAGAGAATCATCGAGATACATTAAGCACACGCTGCCTCAGCCACGGCAAAATGCTTCAGAGACTTTCCTGTACGGACCTCGCGGCTCAGAAACAGTTTCATCCCAAGAACTATAAATGCAGTCAATCAATTGCTCCTTGTAGAACTGTTTGTACTTATAAGTAAAATTACCCCACTGTAAACTTGCACTACAGTTATAATATTGCACAACCTGCGCCACTTTATAAAACGCGTATTTACATATGATGACAATATCATTTTTAAAATGAAATACAGCAAAATATGTTATATTATACAGATAAAACTTTAACTTCATTTAAATAATCTGTAATGTTAATAATTAAACATGTGAGGACACGGTGCCGCAGCGCTAGCAAGTTCATGTATTGTTCCTGCTTCATGCTGTATAGTTGCTGAGGCTGGCGCGACACTGGAAGGATAGATGGATAGAATAATTAAACACGTACGATGAAGATATATAAATATTCCTTAAAAGTTTTGAAGAATTGTTGTTGTAAGCTTACAGATGGCTTAACGTCTATTACAGAGCTGATTGTGTGGCGATTGGGTATTTGGGGAAAGAAAAGTAAGGACAGGATTTGGAGGTTAGTACGTTTGAAAGAGACAGTACTGCTACAATAAATTATTTCATCGAAGGTCGTGCATGAGGCAGCAGCATCTTGTGTGAGACATGAACAATCACTGTGCCCCTGTGTTCCCATGTTTAATAACATGCTTTCATTCCAATCATCATGAAAATGATATCATGTATACATCTCAGTATTTTAATTATTCAGAGAGCTGTAATATTACGAATGTAAAAGATTCTGTGTCCTGTCGGAGAAAGAGAAAGAGCAGAAGCACGTAGTGATTCACACACATAGAGCACATAGAAGATCAAATACAAAACAAAGCATTTAACGTGCTACTTTAGTTACGATGGGATTTGAGAAACTAGTAAAATGATTTTAAGATGACGTTTATGATGTTCTACTTTATTTTGTCATTAAACTATGTGATTAAAGTGGAAATGTCAAGATTAAAGTTGACATTTCATGCTTTTTTCCCACTGTGTGCCTATTTTTTTTTTTGTCTGTACCCTAATAAGCTTTCATATGACACTCAGACGGTGGGCTACAACTCGCCTTTTCACAGCAACTTTGATATGTGACTTCATTTTTATTTCGGGCACCGTGTGACTTTGTGAACTTGAGCTTTCAAATTTCTCCAACACACTATGTCACTCGATCAACTTCCTTTTGTTGATTATACCACTGTTTAAATCAACAAATAGTATGTTTTTCCTTTGCCTCCACTTCGTATTCGCTGAAATTCTTATATTTTCCCCTGTGCTTTTCCCATTGTCTTTTCACAGAATGCCCAGCTTAAGGGCTATTTATATTGATTTGCATATTCAAAGAGATGTAATTCTGGGAGGAATTTGGGTGGGACAGCAGGTGTGTGCACGTGCGTTACTTTTCACGCTGACCAGGATTTATGTAGCAGAAAAACGTGGAAGTTGGAGTACGCACAGATTCCTGCATCTGGATTTTTCTGTGCATAAGCACATTTCGGCTATTGTGCTTACGTCATCTTATAGTGCGAATTCTACGCACAGCGTTATGCATGAGGCCCCAGGAGTTACCACAGTGCAAAATATGTAACCTGTGATGGGCACTGATATATAATGGTCCTCTCTATTCAGAGTCACAATCTTGGACTTTATCAGTTTACTGGTAAATAATATCATTAAACTGACAAGACTACTGTAAGAAACAATTAGAAAGATGAGGTTGGATGTTATCTGGGTTTATTTTCTAATATTTCTGTTCAATATCAACAAGATATATTAAGTTTACCTTTATTTCTTAATCTTTTTGTTTTATCTGTGTTCTCTGTTATACTCATTCTTGATGAATTATGTCTATTTTGTTTCTTCTTAAAATACTTTTGATATTTTCTTTTCAGCTTTAAACAATATAGAGACTCATTGCAGGGTACGTCCATATTTATTTTTATTTTTTGAGTATTGTAATTGTTTTTTCACTACATGATATTTATATATTTATTACTTATTTCTTATTGTCATTAGTACATTTTGATATTATCTTTTCTGCCTCACTCCGCGCCGTCCGTGCAATGTGGCCACAGAGAGTTTAAACAACTCCGCACATCCCACATAAAAACAACAAGGGTGAGCTTTCTTGAAGGCTTTTACTGGATGTACCTCGTTGTAAACTGAAATATATACAAAAAGAAACATACAGGTAGTTACAGGTGTAGAACCAAAGACAGTAAATGATTTATAAGCAGACTACATAGCAGACAGTATACATTAAACAATAAAGCTTTTAAAGACACAAGGTGAGTGACTTCCGGATTAAGACAAAGAGAAGCGCATAGATAGAGGTTCAAATTGCTGCTTACCACAACTAACCAGACCCAGGGGTTTATATACCTTTAACGATACGTTTCAGACGTGACCTAAGCAAGAGATAAAGGGGGTGCCTACATGAGACACATGGGATGTATTGTATTTAAATGTTTATTATGGGACCTACATGCTTTACCTGAGTTTTGTAGACATTTATAACACCACTGTGAGTGTGGGACGTGACTGACAGGAGTGTTAACAAATGATAAAACAAAGGGAGCTCAACAAATAATAGTAACGGCTAACAGCATGTGGGGCAGAACATTATCTTTTCAGGATTATTTTGTAACCTTATTCAATGTCTTATATGATTTTAATTTACTTTCTGACCTAATTTTTACTCAATTGTTAGTAACGTTTTAGTTAAATTACATCCTTATTCAATTTTGCTGTGACTTTACCAGAAAAATTCCTGAGACAAAAACGTTATTTCACAATACAACGCACCAAGTATTCTACCACAGTATGTTGCATCACACAGACAACATCATTTCTCCATTTGCAAGTAGCAGTTGCAAACATATAATTTAAAAAATATTTTATATGATTTGCACTGAATTGAAATATCGTCTTGCTTCACAGTTACTGTCATGTTTCAGCCAAAAAAATTTCTCAATCATTTTATACCAGTGATCTACAACTAGTTTTAACATTATAAACAGTATTAGTGAGCAAATGGATAGTGCACCTTCTACACAGCTTTAGGACACTGGGCTTGAATCATGGCCCAGTCATTGGTGAGTTTACACCACCTTCTTCTTGTAACAATGCAACCTTTCTCTGATAACTCTAGCTTTCCTTAACACTGATGAACCTGAGACACAGAAGTGCTACCACTGAAACACTATGCCTTCTATAGAGCAATTATAAGTTTAATATAGTGTTATTAAATCTATTTTTCATTCTTTTTCTGACATGGCAAGATTTTTAGCACTGTTCAATTATGTACTTGAGACAACAAATATAATAATGCTTAAACTTGATAAGGAGAAGATCGTTAAAAAAGGTGATGCTACAAAAAAGTTACCCAAAAAAAGTTACAGATGGGCACCATGAAATCAACTCTTGATAACCCAAAAACCAAGTTACCAGGTTCATTGCTAATGGGCAAAGTCACCATCCCAAAATAAATCTGTTCTGTGCTTTTCCCATGTAATGCTTACATAAGAATAATACATTATTATAACCCACTTCTACTTGAACAGAGAGAGTTAAGCACATTTATATTACAAAGGTATTTTGGTCTGAATAATTTGAATGGAATTAAATAATACAGTGGAGCCTTGAGGATTTTGTATCAAAGATAATGCTTTTCATATATTAAGTGGAATTTAATGTATCTAGCTTAGAGATTTGTCAACAATCTCTGCAATTCTGTAGTGAAACTTCAAATCAATCATTTTTGAGCTAGAAGTTTAGAACCCCAGTCTACATGACTTGCATATTACTCTACAAGTACCCATTCTAAAAATGGTGTACTCTGAGAATGCCAAAGGCGAAAGAGAGTAAACAAACAGATTTGTCATTTTTGACAAGTCAGTATCACACAATAATTACATCTGAAAAACAGAAAGTCAAGGTGTGTTGTGCTAGCAATGAAAAATACAATACAGAATATGTTAAAAATGACTGTAATATACTAAATGTATAGCTGTATACCGATAAAAGAGGGGTCAATAACTGCTACTTGCAATGCTTAAGCATTCTATTGAAACCGCACATATTATTGTACAAAGTAAAATAAGCATATTTGCATACAGCATGTGATTGCAATATTGCAAATTCCTTTACCTAAACTAAAGCAGAGCAACTATAAAGACAGACAACCATTTCAGACATTGGTGAAAACAGTATCTCAGCTGTTAGTTGGTTAACAGTAACCTGACTGTTATCTTCTGTCCAATGTGCAAGCATCCAGTGAGCTATGTGGGGCCAATTTGAATAGTGCATCTGGGGAGGATTATGGGGTGACAGCAGCAACTAATTTCCTCTCTATATCTTCTTAGAAC
Source organism: Polypterus bichir lapradei (assembly GCA_026402145.1). NCBI lineage: Eukaryota > Metazoa > Chordata > Cladistia > Polypteriformes > Polypteridae > Polypterus > Polypterus bichir. The sequence goes on along the minus strand of JANRMT010062833.1, from coordinate 4,351,626 downwards.
TTACACATCAGATAAATTACTGTTATTATATATATATATATATTTTGGGATTAGAACACCTTCTGAATCCTTTAATGCTCCTGTGCATTAAAACCACAACAGCACCGCTGTCACTTATTCTGTTATACAATACCTCTGGCAATTACTACAGTGCTACATTCACAAAGCCATTAAAATGTTTACCATTAGCCTTGTTACATCTAAAGTCATACAGACACTGTCACCTTTTTATCTTTAGATAGGACATGATAGCTGATCATAAGTTGAGCCATTCAATGTATACTGGTCCAGGTTACTTTGTTCTAATTTAGTAAAGCTACAGAAAGAGTCTTCTTAGTATCTCTCTATCTTGTTTTATATTTTTCTATTTCTCTGATGGCCTATATATTAAGAACCCTGTGAAACTACTGAATTTGAAAAAAACAATTTAATACATACCTTCAGACTCAATACAGTAAATATCCTGACAGTTTTTCTTTGAAATCATGATAATAGCATGATAAATCCAATCCAAACCAGTCAAGGAATTAGAGAGGAGCTTTTATTATTTATTATTCTATCTTTTGTTTTTTTTTTTTTTTTTTCTGTAAATCCAGCACGATTTTATCATGGAGGTCTACAGAAAGTTCTTTGGACTTTGTGGCTTGTGTTTTGTCCTATCATACAATATGAATTTGGGACGTCATACACAAAAGATGTGTGCCTTTCTCAATGGTGTCCAGTCAATTCAGTTGCCACAGGTGGACACCAATCCAGTTCTAGACACATGTAAAGGATAATCAAAGCAAACAGGATGCACCTGAACTTACATAGATGAGAGATTTCAGTTTCTGATTTTTAATACATTTCATATTATTATTTTTGAAAGCATCTCCTACAGAATTTTTTAAAAGTGCTTAAGACTTTTGTACATTGCTGATTGTTTTTGACTTCTAATACATTTGCATACCATTCTGAAAACACTGAAAGTGAAGGGGTCTGAGCACTTTCTGAATCCACTGTAGTAGGTAGACACTTTGTGAAAAGTGGTGCCAAATTTATCTTAAAGAGATAAGACAATTCTACAATGTACAGCCATCAGTTCAGGTCTAGAAGAATAAAGTTTCAGCAGACTACAGAAGAAAGTTAAAATGTATTCTCAGTTATACAAAAACCATCAGAGTTATTTAAAGCTTTGAATAGCAAGGCAGCTTTTAATTCAATTGCTGGAATATCTTTTACAACAAGAGTGATAAAACTGCCAACTTCTGAAACAACAATACAGAAACTATGAAGCCCACTGAGAATACATTTAGGTACGCAAAAAAGCATCCACCATCTGTTTTTTTAACCAGCTGTCACAGGATGAGTTGCACAAGGGATACAACAGTAAACTACGGGATGGAATGAAGAAAGACCTCCAGTAATCAGCCTATGTAAAGGAGGGCTGTCACATGACACAGATGTGCCTCAGGTTACAGAAGAATTACACCTGGTAGTTGGCAGGAGTTGATTGGCAATCCAGAATGGCATTCCCAAATTTTAAAGTCAACAGTTCTGTACATCAGAGGATATACAGTCTGGTGGGGCTTCTACTGTATAAAAGGCAGATTCCTCAAACTCTAGAAAGCAAACAGGAAGAAACAGTGAATTGTAGGAAAGGGAACTGTTGGGGCAAAAACAGGCAGCCAAGGAACAGTCTTCATACTTGTAACGTCAATGTGAATCCTTAAGCTAATTTGGCAGCCCGTAAATCCAGAAATAAATTTTGGCTGGCCTAAAAGTAGAATAGCAAAGCCTAAACTGCCACCATATGCCGTAACTGAACATGCCAAAATATCTAAGAGACTTTCTTTGTTATACTGGATAGTGTAGGCACTGAACAGCTGAGCACTGAGTAAATATCTAGTGCAAAGAGAGAGGCCAATGTAGTGCTAGGAAACTTGTGTCAGGGAATTTCTCTTAAAAAAAGTGATGTTAAATAATCACTCAAAGGTCTGGGTAATTCAAAGTTTCCTTTATTTATTATTATCATTATTACACAAAAGTCTTGCACACTTAATGTTAAGCAGGGTTCAGGTTGAACTGAAACAGTATTGGATGCATAGGCATTTATAGTTGTTGGACATCCTATGACACTTGGGTTAATGAGTATATAACGGTTATATGTCAGTCTGTCTTGGGTAAATAATTCTCCTAATCTTCCTCAATTTCAAAATATTACATTTGAACTGAAAATTCTACACTTTACTTTAAAGTAAACCTTTGTTAATATAAAACATTTCTCCTTCTCTTACTCTTGGTTCATTAAGTCATAACAGTCAAACTCAAGAGGTGGGGTGGGGTTGCTACCAAGTCATGAAATTAGGTACAATAGTCTAATAAAAAAACATAAAAACAATAATGAGTCATTAACCAGTTCTTAAAGACAGACACTATCATAGCTGAGCAACATTTTGGAAAATTCAAAATTTGCTTTCACATCATTACAAATGCAATTCAAAAGTAAGGCAAACATATTCACACCAAACGTCTTAACACTGTTGCCCACTTCAGGTGGTCTTCAACTCTGGACCAGCAGTGTTACTACAGGTGCAGGATTTCATTCTTGCCCTTTTCTTAATTAGTGACTAGTTTTTGCTGCTAATTAATTCTTTTGTGTTTATTCTAATCAATTTGCTTTTTAAGACCCAGACCGCATAATTATTGACTTTTTCCTTAACTAGCACACAAACAATAATGAGATACAAAATGAGCCAACACATGAACAGAAACACGTGTCCATCATACAGTATCTGAAAATAAATAAAGTTGATGGTCTCAGTAATGCTGCTCAGGTTCACACAACATTTGGAGTGTTCAATAAGAAAAAATAAATCAACAGTATTAGAAATGTCTGATGTCAATAGAAAATACAAGCCAAGGGATTAAATAACAGTTTTACCCAGCAACAAGAATTGGCTTGTAATTAAGAAACTGGAGGATTATGTGGTGACAGCAGCAACAAATTTGTTCTCTATATCTCCTTAGAACTTACACATCAGATAAATTACTGTTATTATATTATATATATATATATATATATATATATATATATATATATATATATATATTTTGGATTAGAACACCTTCTGAATCCTTTAATGCTCCTGTGCATTAAAAACCATAACAGCACTGCTGTCACTGATTCTGTCATACAATACCTCTGGCAGTTACTACAATGCCACATTCACAAAGCCATTAAAATGTTTACCATTAGCCTTGTTACATCTAAAGTCATACAGACACTGTCACCTTTTTATCTTTAGATAGGACATGATAGCTGATCATGGGGTGAGCCATTCAATGTATACTGGTCCAGGTTTCTTTGTTCTAATTTAGTAAAGCTACAGAATGAGTCTTCTTAGTATCTATCCTGTTTTATATTTTTCTATTTCTCTGATGGCCTATATATTAAGAACACTGTGAAACTACTGAATGGACACATTTTTAAGTTGATGCAGGCTTTGATTTCATGAAATGAAGGGTTGAGGAGAAAATCAAGCAATCTACAGGTAATGTCAATATGCTTTACAATTAAGTCAAATATAAATGAATAAAGTCCAAGGACAAGAGATAACAAGAAGCAATACCAATAAACAGCTATGATCATTGTCTCACACCATGTTTTTGTGTTTCTGTGCTTGGTTCCTTTTCATGCCCTGAACTATAATATATAATTAAATTTTAGCGTACTCCTTATTGTGAGGTAGATTATCTTTCATCAAATAAAAAAAAATGGTGTAAATTTTGAGTAGAGTATGTTACCTGAATCACATTTTCCTTCCCCTAGTCCACCCACCTCACAACTGAGGAACTATTTACAATTAAACCAATCATACATTTTATGAGCACTTTATTTATTTATTTTTTTAAACTTTAATAAAAGACATTATTTTCTTGGGACATAACATTCATATGTTTACAGTGATTGACTCCAATTAATATAAAATCTGTTTGCAGCTGCAAATGTTTTGATTAATTTATTTCTGAAAAGAGAAAAATTACTGAAGCAGTTGTGGTTTCAGCCTTCTTTGATATGTTAAATGATTGCTATTGAAGAAATATATATTTTATTATGGAATAATTAGAACAGACTGGCTAGATTGGCAATGTTTGAATGGATCCTGATTAGCTAAATAAACATTTTAATAGTCTTCACATAATACATATTTATTTTAATAGTCCTCATATAATACATATCTATATTAGTTTAAAATCATGTGTTTATCAAACAAAATTTTGGAGATACAGTACCACATGTGCTTGTAGATGCATACAAATATACATTACATTCAGCACTTAAAGTGTACTCATGGTTGATCAGAGCTTGGGTGAGTGTTTAAATATATATATATATATATATATATATATATATATATATATATATATAAATATTGTGACAGATTAGGGCTGTATCGCTCCCTTGAACCTCTGTCCACGACTCCAGACACCAGATAAAAGTCTAAATGATGACTTTATTAATTCGCTACAGTGCACAAAGCACCCTCTTCTCCACTATATTCATAAACCAAAACAATAATCACTACAATAAACAATCCTCTACTCCCAGACGTGTTGCCACCCTCCCACCCAGCTCAGCTCGCCGTCTGGGAGCTCCCACAGTCCTTTCATATACCCTGACCCGGAAGTGTTCCCAATCCCCAGTCCATGTGATTCTCTATCACTTCCGGGTCAGGTACAAGTCCTTCTTCTCACCCCGGAAGCACGTCACTCCTGTTGTCGTTCTTCCTGTGACACACTTCCGGGTTATAGGGCACAAATGATTCTTCGGTCCACCCTGCAGCTCCCTCTTGCAGCCCCTGTGGTATCCAGCAGGATCTTGTATAAAAACTACATAGTCCATGACTCCCTGCTGGTCTTCGGGGCACCTCCATACTGCAGGGAGGGCTCCATCTGGCGGCCTGGGGGTATTGGCCGGGATGACAAGCCGGCCATATACCACAGTACTCCTCCCCCAGTGGAAAACCAGGGTTTTGCGCATCCTGTCCCACGAGGGACATCTTCCCCCAAGGTGATCCAAAGGTCGGACCTCGGCGATGCAGCTGACACTCCCGTGCAAACCTAGGAGGAACAGTGTAAAATATTTTGATCTCCTGCCCTCCTAGGACAACCTCTCCACTTGTGGCCCGGCCTGCGGCATTCGTAGCACAGCCGCAGTCCCCTTGGTAGTCTCTCTCGGCGGGACTTAAAGCACCTACAGTAGGTACTTCTGGCTCCGCCCCCTTCTCCACTGAGGAGAATTCCCTGGCCGCCTTTGTGCTTTTTGCGCCCTTTTCTAACTTGTCAGGAGACCCCTGTTGTATTTTAGAGATCTCCTGTTTCATCTGGGGTTTGTCCACAGTCTGGGTCTCTCTATTGAATGAAAAGAGCCCTTTTACTGTCTGAACCCCTTTTGTTTTATAAATGACCGGTGGCGGCGTCTTTAGGGCCGCCTCGCTTCTGGAGTCAGCACTGTCCAGCTGCCCCGGATTGATCGTCCCTTCCCCCGACCACTTGGTTAACGATCCGGCCTCTCTTGTAGGGCACGCCGTGTATTGGCACCCGCTATTCATTAACACTAGAATTACCAGAGCCTACGAAAAAACTCGTAGATCCGTCCCACCTTAAATCGCTTCTTAAAACCGTTCTCACCTCTCCGCCAGCGTCTTTTGTTAATCTAAACGTGCTGATAAAAGAAAAGCTGCAAGTAGCCGGCTATTCCATCCCCCCAACGACATAGAACGTGCACAAACTTCTCCTAGCTCATGCCTTGATTATCTGGGAGTGAAGTGGAATTTTAGAGTGGAAATAATAGATCATTATTTGGAATACACGCATTTCACGTGTGTTCTGTTTCTACAGTAATCCGTGTAAACACATTTTTAAAACAGAAACGTTTTTCATATTGTAGTAGTAAATGACAAAATGTAAGCATAAACTATATAATGTATGAAGCTTGAAGTCCAAATATCAAACACATTTACAAAAGGTACAAATATAACAGAACAAGTATGCTTTTATTCAAAAATATAACTGCAGAAAAAAGCCACCTTAGCATGCCACATTGACACATACTTATTCCAGCTGCCACAGTAGCATAATGGTATCAATCACTGACTAGTGTTCAAAAGGTCATGAGTTCGATCCCGCGCGTTTCAGTTTTGAGACGTAAACTGCTGTTATACTTACTATTTTATAATAAAAACATATACATTTGATTTCAGTGTGTAACAGCCGTTGTAATTTATTATACTTGTAAAGGTTATTTTTTTTTATTCACTTTTCATTCTCTCAGTCGTGTTCAGGATCCTTCCCTACACCCCCCCCCCCCCCAAATTGAGAATGCTGTTTTCACATAAAGATGCGCTATAGCTCTGCAGCGTATTTGTGACTGCATTCTCGTACCAATGCTTGCGAACTGAAGAGCCTGCGTGCACTTTTCGTGGCATTACACGTCTATTTTTTTGAGCATGTCCATGTCGCTCAAACACAGGAACATATGTTGGTGTACAAGAATAACAAAACAAGTGCACTTTTATTCTAGACTATACGTGAAGAAAAAATAAAGCAATTTACAGTAGACGGTTGATACGACAGCTTGCGTGGTGCAATGCTAAGAACTGCTGATTTCCGATCCGTGCTATATAAAATCATCACATTCAAATATTAACAATTCCCACACACCCTTCCTACATTCACAACATGTGTACTTGTTGCAGTGTACACATCTCTCTGTGCTATGGTTCCTATTACACTGAATGAGCACCTGACATTGTACTTTCTTCCCTATACAAATAACATTCGAGTATAGCGCGTCTCCAAATAAATCACATTCGAGCTATATCGCGTCTCCAAATAAATCACATTTGAGTTATAGCGCGTCTTTATGTGAAAAAAAGCAGTGTCACATGGGGGGGGATCGTGGACGCGACTGAGAGAATGGAACTGAATTAAAAAAAAAAAGCTAACCTTTATAATTATCATGCATTTACACTGGCTCTTGCAGACTGACTGAAATCAAATGTATGTTTTTATTCTAAAATAGTTCAATACATGCAATATTATTTGAAAAAGAAGAGCGTCAGATCGGGTTTGAATACACGCTGACGCTGTTACAGAAGGAGTCTGCTTATTCAGTGCCGCAGTTTCAACGCACAGTACATGCAATATTATTTGAAAACGAACAGCGTCAGATAGGGCGCATATTCAAACCCGATCTGACGCTGTTTGTTTTCAAATAATATTGCATTAGTGCGATGATGTTTTTACATATATTGTCTCTTTCATTCATCTTGCGGTTTGTAATCAGTGACCGCGTGTTTTTTCCCCGATCTTGCCAGTTCGCACATGTTGCTGTATGGTGGTGTTTCTTTTGTACTCCAGGACATGCAGAGGACAGAATAATACAGAGCAGTAAGTTCAGCACTATATGCAATCAGACAGATAGACAGGCAGAGAAGGCACTAGATATATAAATAAACAGGGAAGGCATTGTATATAGATATATAAAAAACAGCTAAGGGGATAGATATATAGATAGGTAGGAAGGAAAGGCACTATATGATAGGCAGACAGGGAAGCTCCTATATAATAATAAAATTACTGTTATTACTATATAGATAGACAGGGAGTTCAGGCAGGCAGAACGGCGAAGGTTAAAAATAAATAAATTTTCTCCCTAGCGGAGATTCAAACTCGGATCTCTTGAAGTACAACAAGTCTGGTGTGCTCTAAGTGACGAAATCTTACCAGTACGCCATGGAAGCTGATGCAAAAGTATTGAACCTTTTATGAAAGTGTATTTGCTCTTTGGCTGTCAGGCTTCACACATTTTATAGTTTATGTCTACATTTTGTGACATTTATTACTAAAATATGAAAAAGTTTCTGTTTTAACATTGTGTTTACACAGATTACTGTAGAAACGGAACACACATGAAATGCGTGTGTTCCAAATAACAATCTATTATTTCCACTCTAAAACTCCACTTCACTCCTAGATAATCGAGGCATGAGCTCGGAGAAGTTCGTGCACGTTCTGAGTCGGTGGGGGGGATGGAATAGCCAGCTGCTTGCAGTTTGTTTTTATCGGCACATTTACAGGACAAAGGAGGCTGGCGGAGAGGTGAGAGCGGTTTTAAGAAGCGATTTAAGGTGGGACGGATCTACGAGTTTTTTCGTAGGCTCTGGTAATTCTAGTGTTAAAAGCAGGCCTGGATTACACTGCGTCCCTATTACTTTATATACGGTACGGGTCTCACTTACCTGCACCGCCGCATCATGAATTACAGGAGGCTCTTCACCAAATTGCCGCATGTAGGCTCTCACCTTCTCCAATGGTGCTTTGGCTGCTGCTCCCAACTCCCCGACGATCTTCTCTATGCTCGTCAGGACCTGTAAGAAACTTAGTACGGGCTCGATCAGTCTTTCGAGTTCCCGCAAGTCAACAACATTATTTACTTCGGCCGGCAGTAGACTCACTTCCTCGTTTGCCTTGCCTGCCGGCTGGGAGCAAATGAGCACGCCCGCTTCTGGTACGTGCTCTGACGGGTCTCGCGGAGGCTGCTGGGATTTGGAGTTTCTTTTGGTCGAGGGTCGGGTCGCCTCCTTCGGCGGACTGCGGTCTGTCTTATTTAATTTATCGACATCCTGATCAGCCATTTCCCAACCCTCCTTACCTTTTTTCGGGGTGAGCGGTGCTTTGCTCGCCTCCCCCTTCCCCTTCGGAAAGTCCAAGTCCGTATCTTCGAGCTCGAAGGTGCAAACAGCGGGACGCAGACCTCCTCCTTCCCAGAAAGTACTGGGGTTGTTGCCGTGTCCCTTGCCGGCCGCCGTCATGCAGAAGTCTTCTCCCATGTGCCCTGGCTCGAACAGGAGCGTGCCATCGTCTCCGGGACAGACTCCTTTCTCCCACAGAGCCTCCAGGAGATCATCTCCGAGGTACATGCACGGGACAAAGTGTGTTATTTTAAATGAGTTGTCGATAACGTTCCCGGCACGTACCTCAGAGTGATCGTTGGTCCCTGGAGGTTTCTCCGGACTTGAAAGGCCGCTCCGTGACTCCTCCCGAGCGTCAGCCATTGCAAACATGGCTCTGCCGCTGGCATTGTCGCTCTGCTTGCCCTTCTTTTTCCCCATTCCGGACTTGGAAACTTCTGGTTCTGGCGATGTTGTGGTAAGTCCTGACGTCGTTGTCTTCTTGGGGCCGGGATGACAAACCGGCCATATACATATACACAATATATATATATTAATAAAATATACTAATATATATAATATACTATATTAATAAAAGGCAAAGCCCTCACTAACTTACTCACTCACTCACTCACTCATCAGTAATTCTCCAACTTCCCGTGTAGGTAGAATAATACCTAATAAATCAAACATATTATTTATAGTTTGCAGTTTAACTTATTTAATAGTGCAGGCACACATAGTGTGAAGGGGCAGCGAGACAGAGAGTCTGATGTCACACATATGTAGAAGCGCCACTTGCATCTGCAGAGTGGAGGGTTTCTCCTTCTGTTGCTCAATGAGATGTGAAAGCTTCTGTGTAACCAGAATGGTACTATTTTGAGACTAGAGGGGAGTGTTTATGTGCAACACCACAGAGAAAACTCCTAGACTGAGACACTGATTAACACACCCTTCGAGGCTCTCTCGTACATACTGTATATCATCTTGCAAGGGATCTTGGAAGGTGTCTGTCTGAACCATTTTTGAAAAACTAAAACAGATAAAACTCTTATCCTGTGGTGCAAACAAGCTTTCACTGGACTGCTTTTTTTAGAATGATAGAAATATAACATTCTTAAACTCACTTATTCCAGTTCAGGGTTACAGGGTCCAAAATTTACTCTGGCAACAGTAATTGCAAGCCTTGGTCCCCAAGTTTTGTTCTTAAGTTATAAACAATACTTGGAGGAAAACCAGACACAGGGAAAATGAAAATATACAAATTTCATAATATATTGCAGTAATCTAACACAGAAATCTGTATCTGTACTGTATGCTGACTATTATAATTTGTGTTTGTGTTTTATAGTTATTTTTGTAGTTTTAAAATTATTTTTCACATTTTTATGTATTTTAATTGTTTATAATTATGTACCATTCATTTAGATGTCCTGATATTCCTAGTACATTCTGAATAGAGCCTCAGGAGGCAGGGCCACCTTGATGTCACCGGTTCTGAGCCCTCCCTCACCCTATTCAACCAAAGCAGAAAAAGCTCAAGAGCAGGAGAACATTGTTTGTAAACAAGCTGTTGGTATTGCTGTTTTCTGTGGATGTTCTGGTTTTTTTTTATTATTATTTATTTATTTTGTTTCTGTCCCTGGTTTTCTCCTGGATTGTGTATTTGGACTTGTTTGATTAGGATTTCCCATTATGCAATTAGTTTTTGACCTTTTCTACTCTTTTAAGAATTTTCCTTGTATTTTTCTATTTCTTTTTCTAATAAATCCTTCATTTATAAATATTTTGGTTGCCCTTTTGTACACAAGCTGAAGGTTTATGGTCATCCTTTCTCTTGTGAGGCTTTTCTTATATTTAGGACATTTTTTGTTATTTTGCTGGCTTGCTATCAGAATACTGGGACTTTTTTAAATTATTCACAGGTTATTTCCTGCCATAAGTGTTGAGCTGAGCAATCTGATGAAATCATTTGCTTCTCGATTCAATACATTCTTTAAAAGTTAATTTTTGATTTGGGCCATTTTCTGCCTCCATTATGTTTTTTTTTTTTTGCCCAGTTGTACTAAATTGCCAGGTTTTTCCCATTAAGGGGCATGGCTTACGAGGTTGTGATCCTGTCAGTCATTATTCATCAGGATAAAATGGTCATTCTTGGTTTACTTCCTTTTCTGACTACTTTGTCTCCAAAATCTTTCTTGAGTTTTAATTGTGTTAATTTGTGATTTATTCCTTACTGATTTTGAACACTGCAGTCATTTTTATCGTTGTTCTTTTCTCACAGTTTTTGTTCTCTTGGTTCAGACCCTTGCTTCATTTATATGTCTTCCTGTCATTCTCATTTTTTCTTGCCATCTGGGCAGAACAGTTAGTCGGATCATTTTAAGTGACTCTGAGATTAGGCATCTCATCCACAATGTGATGGTAGTTCAGGAGAAGATAAACACCTTAGAAAAGCAGTTTAATTGTATAGAAAAATCCATGCAGCAGTTACTGGGTACAGCAAATACTTTTCTACCTAGAGGACAATAGAAAAGGAATCTGATACTTGCCTTGTTTGAGGTCTGCTATGCAGGAAGTCTGCAGTTATATGTTTTTAAGCTAACTGGGATGGGCTGGTCAGGCTATAACAGACAAAGTCAAGCACAGTTAAAGTCCTGGAGTCCTAGGTTAATAGATCAGTCAGTCCTCCTGGACATTTTGAACTTTTGTAAATATATAATTGGCAGTTGAAAATAAAGATTCAGTGCTTACATTCTTAGGATTCATGGCTCCCATTACCTTTCAATTGCCATGAGCAGGAGTAGTAACCTGGCAATGCAGAAGTAGCACCAAATGCCACAGCAGGAAAATGAAAAGAGAAACAGAAGAGAAGTGGTTCAAGACAGTTTGTGCTGATTTTCACACTATATTTTTCAACAATTTAGCTCCTCTATTCAGATTCTGCTAAAATAAACTAATGAAGGTAAGCCTTGATTTAAATGCGGCACTGATTTGAGGGCACAAAATTGCTGGTGTCAATTAGGCATCTCTTATACAAGCAGACAATCATTCCACAGCTTTGGGTTATGTAGCTAAAAAGTCAACCTCCCAAAATAGTGTTATTAATCCCTGAATTCTTTAGAAGAGTACTGTCTTAAATATAAATGATCCAGTGTGTATCAATCAATCAATCAATCAACATTTATTTATATTGCACATTTTCATACAAAAAAATGTAGCTCAAAGTGCTTTACAAAATGAAGAATAGAAAAATAGAAGACACAATAAAAAATAAACATAAGTCAACATTAATTAACATAGAATAAGTAAGGTCCGATGGCCAGGGTGGACAGAAAAAAAAAAAAAAAAAAACTCCAAGAGCTGGAGAAAAAAAAATAAAATCTGTAGGGATTCCAAACCAAGAGACCGCCCAGTCCCCTCTGGGCAATCTACCTAACATAAATCAAACAGTCCTCTTTGTATTTAGGGTTTTCATGGAAGGACCTGATGATGATGGTCACGTAGACTTCTGGCTTTCAGTCCATCAATGTTGGTGCATCATGATGCTTTGAGTAGGTGGTGGTGGCGCAGGCAGGTGTATGTAATTGTAGATGGACAAGTAAGTAGGAGTTATACAATTTAAAGATTTCTATGTAGGAAAATTTTTAGTAAGTCCATCATAAGAAGAGTTGGGGTCTCAAATGGGAAAATCCCATTTAATTGCTTTTGGAAAAAAAAAAAGGAAAATGAAGACTAGTTACTCTCCAGTGAAGGCACACCTACATCTCCTGCAGCACTGATCTGGTAATGGACAGTGACTTACTGTTAGGGTCCATTTATATATCGAGTCACCAGAAGGGGTAGAGCCAGAGCGGAGGTGATATTTATAACTTTTTTCTTCATTGTGGTCTTTCACTGTATGGAACGCAATGGAAACTGAGCCAACCTAATCAGTTTCCCCTCCAGATGTACTTAAATCAGTCCCTGTATAATATGTACAAAAGCTTAGAAACGTACTGATGAAGAAACAAAACTTTTGATATACGAAAACGTGCTTTACATGTTTCTGACACATGTTTGTGACAAAAAAGGTGATCTAGAAATAATCATTTTATCACATATCCCTGGAACTATTTCTCTCATGGAAATACATTTTATATTTTCTTGTGTATGTTCACATATAAATTTGAAAATAAATTAAAAAATTAAAAAAAAACACATTACACAAAATGTTTACTGTGATTTGGTCTTTTGAGAGGAAACCACATCCCAAGGGGGGTTAAAGATTGTTGTGCAGGAAGAATAAGGGCTGAGCTGTCACTAATGGTTGGTCTTCTTTTAAAATGCCTCAAACTCATAATATCGGTGTTTTTATGTTCAAAAATGACATGTATAAGTTATTTTACATTATGGGTTTACTTCAAGGCATGGATGAATAATAAACAACTGTCTTGATAAAAGGATGTATTCTATAAGTTTTTAGGGTTTTCCTCCATCTGCCTTAGCCTTCACTGTAAAGTGCCCGGGCAGGCCAGAAATTTACAGAAAATGCTTACCTTTAGAAAACAATTTTGCATGACAAATGTGTTCATACTATGTTTTTGAAGAAATAATTTCATTGTGAAGAATAGCAAGCATAAAAGCAGGCCAGGACCTTTACTATCCACCCCAAAAGAAGCTCATTCCAAACTATCCAGTCCCCAACTGTTTGCTGATACTTCAGCCTAGGCTAGCTCAAAAAAAAAGAGGGAAACAGTCTCAAAACACCAAAAGTGCTTCACAACAGAGACAAACTGTGAAAAACTCTGCCTTAAAAAATGCACCATTATAAAGTGAAGAGTTCTTTACCTAAATAAGGAAAAGAGCAAATAATGCTTAAAACAGTAAAAAATGAGTTGCCTGAAAGGGAATCCAGTGAAAACAAGTCCCAATATGCATAACCAGTGTCCAATCCAAAAAGACAGCAAATCCGAAGAAATAAAAATACTCACAAAACAAGCACTGATCAAGCTTAGTGATCCACTTCTGTGATTCTTTCACTTGCTCAAAGCATAGCCAGACAGAAATCCCAGCTGCCTCCTGGAGCTCCACCTAGAAAGTTTACAGAATGGAGGCACATTTAAAGTTACAGTACACGTTTACTAAATCATAGACAAACAAAAATTATATAAAAAACATGAAAATAATTATTAAGAAACAACCTAAACAACAGAAAAATAGAAGATAAATGTACACCTTGACTGAGTAAAGGCCCCGGCACCAATAACAAACTTGTAATCATGATATTTTAGAATTTGTCTAGTCAAATCCTAGAAGAAGGTGCCAGGGAAGGGAGCGGGGGATGTACACAACAATAAATCAAATCACATAGCTCCAACAAGAGATAATAGAACCCACCATCAGAATCGCATCCAGAACCTTAAACTGAAGGGGGTGTTTAAGAAAAGCAAAATATGTACCAAAAGAGAAAAGCGTATTCCCACAGCACAGTGTGCCTGCACTTCACTTGTGATCTCAAAAAGTGTATCTCAGGAAAACCCCTCCTTTCCCAAAAAAACTATATAAAATCCTTAACCCCATATTATGGATAACCACTCTTGTAACCATTCAAAAAGGCAATTATGTAACTGAAAAATAAACAAACTACTCACCACCTACACTCTGACCTTGCCTCAGTGAGGTAAAAGGGATATGTAACACAAAGGTTTATAAGTAGACACATATACAATCTAAGGTTTCAGTTGATGCTCACATGGCTCCCATTACTAAACCACTACCAACTGAAAGCATGAATACAACCACCCCCTCCAGAAAAAGAAAAGAATGATGAAATAGGAAATAAACCCCTCTCCATTTGCATCAATGATTATACAGAATAAAAACTTTACACAAATACTTATATATTTGCTTTTGACAGCATTACCCATACAGGTTAAATCATGAAAATAGTAATTAAAGGAGCAAAAAAAGTCACAAAACATTAAGGAATAGTCAGTCCTCATAAAAATATTTTGGAAAACAAAGACAAACACCATTATCAGGAGAACCATAGCCAGGTGAGCTTCATAACAGTGCGGTTCAGGATAGTTATGGCAATGGCCCAGTGGAGAACTCAAAGCTGAAAACATCCAGTGAAGTCTCATAGGAAAGGTGCTAAGTGATTAAAAATCATCTTAAACTTTGTGTGCCATGAAGTCACATAGAATATATGCTGACCACCAAATCAGACCTTAAGATGCTCATGAAATGCCAAAAAAGGATACATCATACTTTTGCAATTCTGATTGAGTCATTTATTGGCCACCTAGCAGAGGCTGTTTTAACACTAAGTCCTGATAAACGATACCTTTTATGCCCTTTACAGGAGAAGTCCTAAAATTTTTTTGACTCTTGAAAAATTTTCAGGCAATCTTGATAATTCATAAACTGCAATATAATACTATGAGGTCAAGATGTGTAATAGCACCCACTATATACCCTCTTTATACAGAGGGCTCAAAGAAAAAAAGACTGGAGAAATCTGTTAGCCAAAGATGATGAAATAAAGTTAGCAAATCATTTCTTGCTCAGCCAACCCTTATGCTAACTTGTCCAGACAATCTTCCATCTCGGTAGGTTTTATTGATAATGACTCTACCTCCCTATTGACGCCATTGATTTCAATAGTATTACAGCCAGTCATGCCTTTAACAGAAACAACATTCTTCCAATGTGTCTAACAGCCAGCCTTTAAGGCATTCATATCAGCCAGCAGCTTGGTGTAATTCTGCTGTATGATGCCATGTAAAGAGTTCACCTTCTCCAAACAAATTTTTTGATTTCCTCAACAAAAGAAGTCGTGAGAAGAAAGATGGCTACTTCTGAGGTTCCTTCAGTTTAGGGTGTCTTTTTAATTGAAGTGAAGAACATGTTTTTCTTTGTGAAGTGGCCATATTCAACTGTGTCAAGTAAGATGAATCTTACATGCAGTATTGACAAAGTTTAGATGACAAGGGCTATTAGTGGTGAGCAAAAGGTGGAAAGGATGCATTCATAGGTAGAGCTTAGCAGCCATTACAGGGGGATATCACGTGATCCATGACAGAATTTGTTTTGTATCTAATATGCTCATTTAAAGAATGTGAAATCTTCAGTAAATGAAATGCAATTTGTTGCATAAAAATATTCTATGATCACTTCATCAACCAATATTTCTATATTTATGAGGTAAAGCCATTTGGTGCTACCTCAAGTAAAGCAATAGTAATAGATTTACTAAGATAGATTTCAATAAGGAGTTAGACATTAAAGTTAAACAGCACAGCTTTATTTCCCAGTAAGTTCATTATTAATAAACACTAGGGGGCTTTGCCCCCTGCTCACTTCGCTCGTCAGCCACTACGTGTCTCTGCCGCTCACATATGTGGATTTCACTTTCACCAAACAACAAATCTTTTAATTCTCGCAGATATGCTTCTTCATTGGGAAGAAACACGGCTTTTCCCTGATGGCAACACGAATTAGACGATCTACAAGTCTCTGACTTAAAGTTTAAATCCGAACAATATATTCAATCTCTTTTCTCTGTTCTGTTATTTCACCAAGTAATAATTTCCGTTTGTTTGCGCTAATGCGATCTTTACTATAATTTTTTGAGACTTTCAAATTTTAGTACTTTCATTTTCTCTAACCTGCTCTGCATGTGTATCACGTCAACGTTTTTGAATTCTTTACGATGTTCTGCTTTGTCATCTACTCTGTCTTTTATTTTCGGCCTCGGGGATAGTTAAATCTCTTGGCACAAAGTCTCGTGTTGTGGGACATGAAAGTATCTCTCTGAAAAAGTCATGTCTCATTCCAGGCTAAAAAGTCTCGTCTCGTCCCATAATTTTTTTATTATAATAGATAGTTTTAATCAACAACCACATTTCTGGGCTTTTTTAATATAATTCAAATTACTACAACAAATAGTTCTTGTGGACTAACTGATTTTATTTATAGGTCTAAATATATGTCTCTGAGATGGAGTTATTAAAAAATAACAGATGAGACTGAAAACAACATGAAATTTATCAGAAAACCAGATTATGTTGGTCCCTCGTTCTATATCGCTTTCTTGACCATTGGTTTTCTTTTTTCATGCAGTTATTCATTAAATTCCAGATTAATTTATTCCAGTATAAGTTTGCAGGAAGTCATTGCATTCCTTAACCACAATGGGGAAAAGGAAGCAAAATATTGTTGATATAGAACAAATTAATCACAGGACATATTCAGGTCACACAGTCACCAGCTTTCTTCAAATACCTTTTGTATTATAACTTTGTATATTATAAACCAAATATGTTGATGATTACACATATCATATAGTAGTTATTTTGGTAGGTGTGGTGATATTTTCAAGTCAAGTAGCTTAAACTTTACAAGTTCTATTGCTTAGTAGATACATTGCTTTTATCTCATTTTCTACTTTATTTTTAGAACATATGAGTTCTATAAAAAGCATCTCTGTATATTGAACTTCTGATAAACTAAGTAAAGAAGCACTTACTTGCCATGAGTGACATTTCCAATTCAACTCCTGTTTCCCATTTGGAGTTTTCCCATCAATTTTGGAGAAGTTAAAATCACCAATAATCACAGGTTCTTCTTTATTACATATATGTCTGAGTTCATTAATCAAGATGTTGTTTATAAAATTGTTGGCTGCCTTTAATATATTATATATATTTTGCTTTTTAGTTTAACCTGAAGGAATTCAGGCTTTATATTTTTCATGCTTTATTTTTTACTATACAGCATCACCTTCCATATGTTCATTTAAAGATAGTAATACTAACTCACATCTATGATACCATTTTATATTCCTTCCATTTTCAGTATGCAGCATATCTATGGGCCAGCATCCTGTTGACAAATTATGGAAGTGATTGTTAGCTTTTGTATACTATTTTATTTTTTATGCTACTGCTATATGGGCAAATTGCGAAAAACAAGCCTAAAGAAAAGAATATCGGTAATGTGAAGATGTACAAAGGCACATGCTCTTATACTCAATCTAAATTATAGCAGCAAATCCACTTTAACCAACCACTATGATGGATTCCTTTTTTAGGATGGTGTTCTAAAAGGTATCTTCAGAAATTACAGTACAATTATAAAAATAAGACATTTCCCCTACCTCCACCAAAATGTAATTATATTAAAATAACAGGACAACTAATTCTAGTTTGAGGATGAAGCCACTGAGCCATTTTTAACTTCTCAGCTTTTCAATGTTCATTTTGTAATTTGGTATTTCCAAAGTGCTTGAATAATCGCCATTTAATAAGATGTTATGTTTAACAGTTACCTCATTTTACCATTTAAATGTTCTTTTTCTGCTGATTAATAAACACAAAAATATAATTTTATTGATGAAGAAAATCCATTTTAACACAATGCATATTGTGTATACATTCAGTGTTTTTTTTTTCCTTTCTTTTACTTGTACGAGCAATGTAATTTTCAGCATTTAAATATTGAATTTAGGGGATTAACTTTCAGAAAGCATTTTGCTCTGATGGGCAGCATCTGCGTGGCTGCACCCTGAATATCAGATACACTTTCAGTAATTTAATCATCCTATACAACATTAACCTGCACACCACATAGGTCGTTGTACTGTTATTATATCTGTATATTTATACTAAATTAGTGAGGAAAGAGAAGTCAGTTCATGGAATTGTGTCTGCTAAAAGGACATTGACAGAGTTGCCAGGGAAGAGAAAAAATGGAAAATAGCAAACTTTTATCCTTAAGATCTGTGGCTAATTTATATTTTTGCAATGTTATTTATTAATACTTTTATTATGCAATCATGTCCAAAGTGCCTCTAGGTCCACATTGGGGGTAATACATCATTATGTAAAAATAAACTTTAAATTATTGTGTCACAAGTCTCCTGTGTGAGCAAGTGTCCGGTTAGTAGTTTGGGACCAACAGGAACCAGGGTGAATGGGGGCAGAGTCAAAAATAAGGCACTTGGATGTATAAAAAGCCCAAGATGTTTTATTACAACAGTCATTTAAAAGCAGTTCTGGTGCATAAATATATGCAGTACAAAAATAAAGGAAAATAATCCACAAAATAATCCAAACAATCAAATTGTGCTATGTACAAAAATCAAATATGACAAAAGCAAAATATTAAAAATAAGGCTTTACCCTAAAGTAAACAAACTTAGTCCAGGGTGAAGACTTGCCTTAAAAATATTTACAAAAATATGGCTCTAATTCAGCCAAAACCTAAAGCTCCTCTAGGACCAAAAGATCAGGAACCCCCACTGGTTAATAGGGGTTAATTAAGCTCCTAGAAGGCAGTCTCTTGCTCTCTACTGAACACATTTATTCAGCAAGCACAATCTCTCACACTAACTGTACTTTATTCTTTCTCATACAAGCCAGGTTAACTGAAACCCACTGGACAGAGTTCAAAGCCTTATGAAGGTCTTGTCATCTCATAACTGGACTAGCAGAACAAAACTAACTTTTTACATTTAAAACCTGACTAATGACAAAATGTTTAAAACATAAGTGCAATTAACAAAAGTCAGTCATTTATAAATGATTTCAGGACTGGATTTGGGCTCTTCTTTATGTTTTTATTTCTTGCCATGCCTTGCCTTACAGGCAAACTAATCCCTATGAAACTTCTTCTTTTATTTGTCATTTTTGTAGCTACATTATAGTTGTACTCCAAACGGAATATACATGCATAGAAATATCATATTCTTCAGGAATTTGCCATCATTACTAATCTACACTTTTTTCTTCTTTGTTTTCCGGTTTCTATGTGGTGACATTTTGCACCACTGCCTCCTGACTGAAATGCTGTATTGCAGCCTGCAGTGCTAAAATGAAGGTGGGTACCCGAGATGTCCACAAGATCTACTGTGACAAATCCTCTAGGACAATGCTGGAAACAATGAAGAATGATTGGGCAGAAAGCCTAGTGGGGAATAGAATGTCTTTTCACCTTGGAATCCCTGCAGATTTTATTTTTTCCCCATCTTAACAGATTTTTTTTATGTTCAGCTGGCCATCTGGCCTTATTATTGAACTCATCTTTAAAGGTTTAGAATACAATATTATATGTTAGACTCAATTTTTCTACTAATTATATACCTATGTTATGTTAGCTCATACCAATTTATATTTTTTATTACCTATTCATTACTATTCTTGCCTACTTTAACTTATTTTTCTTTTCCTGTAGCTGTTGTTTTGACATCTTGTTAAACACACTTTGAACTTCATTCTGTGTATTAAAATGTGCTATAGAAATAAATGTTGTTGTTGTTATGGATGCCAATTTTTCATGAATCGCATCACTAAGATGCGGTTCCATGTTGCCAGGGTGCAGAGTTTCGGGTTCATGGTATTTGACATCAATTATGTGACAGGCTAAAGGTGGGCTGTGGCAGCAATTTCATATCCGAGTTGGCACATATTTTCCTAAAAAGACTTGTGCCATTCTTTCTTTGTTCATTCTGTCACACTTATGACTTTTTGCGATATTTTTGAATACAATTATCAAGTCCTGTTTGAGGAAAGAATGGTTTGATTTTTGGTTTAGATTTCTGCATGTATTTTAACTATGTCTTATTTTCTGGTTCATCTTCCTCTAAATTTTCTCTCCCTCATTTGAGCAGAAAAATAACAAAAGTTATTTACACAATATGGAAACACAAATCTTTAGTAAAGAACACGATATATAAAAATAAATTAAATTATGGTACCATATCATACCATAACTTTTCAAAGCCTGCTTAATCCTGAGTAGGGTCTTTGAGGTCTGGAGCCTATCCCTGATAGCATAGGGCACAAAGGAACAGTCCCCTGGACAGAGCACTAGTCCATCCCAGGGGACATGAAGTTGCATATCTTTATATAAATCCAAAAGATAAAATGAAAAAATACTTGAAAAACAACAAAAACATGAAATTAACAAAAAAATAACTTCAGCCAGGCCATGACACTATGGTTATACATCTTGAAAGCAGCTGGTAAATTTTAAGAATACTACTGATATTTTAATCACTGCTAGATAGTAAAGACTCAAGAATAGATAGGAGTGAAAGATGTTCAGGTTCCTTTTGTAGAAGCCTTTAACCTATAAATAGAAAAAATATTGTATTACTGGAAGGTTATGTTTGAAGTTTGAAGTCACATGATGTCAATATAGGTCTCTGAAGATCTGGATGTCTAATGGTATCTTTATAAGTTAAATACTGTGTAGGGTAAAGAAAGATGGAATATAGGATAAAGATGGAAACATAATCACAAGTCAGGAGAGTGTGTTGAGCAGATGGAAAGAGTACTTTGAGAGGCTGATGAACGAAGAGGACGAGAGAGAGAAGAGGTTGGATGATGTGGAGATAATGAATCAGGAAGTGCAACAGATTAGCAAGGGGGAAATAAGGACAGCTATGAAGAGGATGAAAAATGCAAAGGCCGTTGGTCCAGATGACACACCTGTGGAAGCATGGAGGTGTTTAGGAGAGATGGCGGTGGAGTTTTTAACCAGATTGTTTAATGGAATCTTGGAAAGTGAGAGGATGCCTGAGGGGCGGAGAAGAAGTGTACTGGTGCCGATATTTAAGAATAAGGGGGATGTGCAGGACTGTAGTAACTACAGGGGGATAAAATTGATGAGCCAAAGCATGAAGTTATGGGAAAGAGTAGTGGAAGCTAGGTTAAGGACTGAGGTGATGATTAGTGAACATCAGTATGGTTTCATGCCAAGAAAGAGTACCACAGATGTGAAGTTTGCTCAGAGGATGTTGATGGAGAACTATGGAGAAGGCCAGAAGGAGCTGCATTGCGACTTTGTGGACCTGGAGAAAGCATATGACAGGGTGCCTCGAGAGGAGTTGTGGTATTGTATGAGGAAGTCGGGAGTGGCAGAGAAGTATGTAAGAGTTGTAAAGGATATGTACGAGTAAAGTGTGACAGTGGTAAGGTCTGTGGTAGGAGTGACAGGTACATTAAATATGGAGGTGGGATTACATCAGGGATCGGCTCTAAGCCCTTTCTTATTTGCAATGGTGATGGACAGGTTGACAGGCGAGATTAGACAGGAGTCCCCATGGACTCCTATGATGTTTGCTGATGACATTGTGATACTGTAGCGATAGTAGGGAGGAGTTTGAGGAGACCCTAGAGAGGTGGAGATATGCTCTAGAGAGGAGAGGAATGAAGGTCAGTAGCAACAAGACAGAATACATGTGTGTAAATGAGATGTAGGACAGTGGAATGGTGAGGATGCAAGGAGTAGAGTTGGCAAAGGTGGATGAGTTTAAATACTTGCTGATCAACAGTACAGAGTAATGGGGATTGTGGAAGAGAAGTGAAAAAAGAGAGTGCAGGCAGGGTGGAATGGGTGGAGAAGAGAGTCAGGAGTAATTTGTGACAGACGGGTATCTGCAAGAGTGAAAGTGAAGGCCTACAGGATGGTAGTGAGACCAGCTATGTTATATGGGATGGAGACGGTGGCACTGACCAGAAAGTAGGAGACAGAGCTGGAGGTGGCAGAGTTAAAGATGCTAAGATTTACATTGGGTGTGACGAGGATGGATAGGATTAGAAATGAGTACATTAGAGGGTCAGCTCAAGTTGGACGGTTGGGAGACAAAGTCAGAGAGGCAAGATTATGTTGGTTTGGACATGTGCAGAGGAGAGATGCTGAGTGTATTGGGAGAAGGATGCTAAGGATAGAGCTGCCAGGAAAGAAGAAAAGAGGAAGGCCTAAGAGAAGGTTTATGTAGGTGGTGAGAGAGGACATGCAGGTGATGGGTGTAACAGAACAAGATGCAGAGGACAGAAAGATATGGAAGAAGATGATCCGCTGTTGCGACCCCTAGCTGGAGCAGATGAAAGAAAAAGAAGGAGCAATTAAAGTAGCATCTATGTCTTGATTTCTTTCCTGTATTGGGTGAATATTTTCTGATAGATAGATAGACATTGCTTTATCCGTCCCAGGGGAACTTTAGCCTTTACAGAGACTCAAGAAGTATAATAACAAACACACAAAACATCTAACTTAATGACAGTGGACATTATAATTTCGTATTGCCGTGGGTATAAAGGAGTTCCAGTAGTGTTTCCTGAAAGACTTTTGTTGAATAATTCATTAGCTGTGTCATAGGGAGAAAGTGCAGTATTTTTGTGGAAGTTAATATATGTTGATGATAAGAATTGTTTCTTTTTTTTCTTTTCACACCCTTCCTCAAAGATCTATAGGTATAACTTACAGTCGCCAAAAACACCATCAAACCTGCATATCCTAACTTCAGGATAACACAAATCATTTAAGTGACTCAGTGGAAAAATGCTTGTAATAAACGCTGTTGAATGCAGCCAGCTTAACTCAGATTGCATTCTGTGGAACGTTTTTACTTGAATAAAAAATAAGTCAACAACTTCCTTTGATATTGTAACAGAAATGTTGATAAAACATTTCAAAATCATTCTGCATATCATCTGTATATCACCATTCTGTAAGTTTACTTTATTCATCTTTTGTGCAAAGCTGTCATTTCTTCAACTGAAAATAGCAACTGCGTTAACCTTCCAGAAACATTTGTAATAAAGCACTTGTGAAGATTGTTTGTAGAATTCTCTTAACAATGTTCATTTAGTTGTGGTATAATTGAGTTATGCTGGTAGGGCACCTCTAGTTCGCCTGTGAAAGAGTAGCTTGTCTGAATTTACTCCTGCACTATTTGTTCCTTCTTTATAATCTCACTTATTTTTACTTTAACATGTTTTAAATATATGCCAATCCTCTTTTGATAGTAATAATAATCATAGCTTTCATGTTATTGAATTTGTGCTTAAATGTAAAGCAACATTAATTTTGACATTAGCCACTTTGAACAACAAATGAAAAATAAAAGTTAAATAAACTTCTGTATTATTGGTTCTCCTCTTAGAATATACTAAAGTTTAATTTCACTTTTTTTTTTTTCTGTGCAACAGTAGATATGATGGAAATAAAGAGGCTGATGTATTAAGCAATATGTCCATCTGCTGCAGTGGCAATTGTTTTCTTCCTTAGCATTCTGGGTTTGAGTCCTGCATCTGACCTGTCTATGTTGTGTTTGCGTACTCTTTTGTGTCTGTATGGAGTGTTCATCCCACATCCCAAACAGATGCACTTTAGCACTATGTAAGTGGACTGGTGCCCCATCCACGGTTGGTTTCTGCCTTGTGTGCCATGCCAGCAGAATGGGATAAAGCAGCCCTTGGCCATAAATTTGGTTAAGGCAGGTTTATAAATGTTATATGTCTTTTTTAAATCATTTGCTTTGGTGAGTATCACAAGAGTATTTTTTTGAAATGTCAGTAAACACATAAGATATACCAACAATAATAAAGCAGTTTTCAATTTATATTTTAAAACAATGGACAGCCCATCTTGCTTGCCAGGACAGACCCTGACACACTGTGATCCTATACTGGGACTAAAAAAAAAAAGGTTTATGAATGGATGGATGAATGAACAGATAAATTTCATTACTCATTGCATGGTTAACTACTTGTAATTTATAGAAATTACAACACAGGTTTAAATTGGCAGAATAAAATTAGCAATGCAGTATTCATCTTAAACAATCTTTTGACATAAAAAAGAGTTTCATTTAACCAGCGAAGGAAATCAGTATCACAAGCTATGTGTATGGTTGGGTTTGTATGCACATTATTTTCAGAAGTGTCAATACAGGACCAGGCATCAGGCTTACTAATAAAAGATGACAATTTGACGGGAATATGCTCATCTTAGGACACGTTTACTGCCACTGCAGCACAGCAAGTGTGCCCTGATAACATGTAAGTCATTCTAGCTAATACTAGATTTATGGCTTGAGTGAGGACTCACCCATTAAGATATCCAACATTGGCAACTTGCCACTGCTGACAGTTTCTGAAGTAATGTCAAGAAACCTAGAGTAGAATGGAATGACACTAGATAAACTTCAGGATTATACGTTTTTTTCTCTATTGGGGCACTGTCTACCAGATGCACATTGAGCAAACAAAGAACAAAGTAATGAAATAAACATTTCTTGGTCATACAGTATATACCATAGGATAGCTTTTGTCCCCATTATAGATTCATACACAATGCCTATCTAGCTGCATTGTGTTTTTTTTTACCTGGTATTATTACTTTCAAGTGAACTCATTTTAGACCAGTAAGTTGTTCTATTACTCTGTTTTTGTGTCATGTCATACTCGCATGCCTCTGATTCTGAATGCTGCTGTTTGGAGTATAATACAATACAATACAATACAATTTATCTTTGTATAGCTCAAAATAACACAAGGAGAGTCGCAATGGACTTTATCAGGTCCTGCCCTTTGACAGCCCCTCAGCCAACACTTTCTAAGACAAGGAAAAACTACCAGGACGAAAAAAAAACTCTTGTAGGGAAAAAAATATGGAAGAAACCTTGGGAAAGGTAGTTCAAAGAGAGACTCCTTTCCAGGTAGGTTGGGTGTGTAATGAGTGTCAAAAAAAAGAGGATAAATACAATACAATGCACAGAACAGAACACAAATAATCCTCAATACAATACAACAGTGCAATAGTAATATTACAAATACAGAGAAAAATTCAACAGTAGATGATATCATTTAATAGGATTTGGATTTGTTCAGAGTTCTGCAGACCCTAGCCATCAAGCTTCTCCCCTATTGGATATTCCACAGCTAAGTCAGTGCTGGGCCAGCCAGTCTGATGAAAGGATCCTTCTACCTGATGAATCCTGCGATCCTCCATCAGAGATGACTTTACCTTAGGCAGGCACAACAGCCCAGCAGTAGGGCAGTGGCACCAAGTACTACATATGAGTACCAAGAAGAGAGACAGAATAGGTGAGGGTTAGTAACAAATTGTAACTATCATATAACTTAAGTTTTAGTGTTAATGACTAACGAGAGATGCAGTATGCACAATTAATCAGCAGCTTTAATCAGGATACACTAAACTGAAGTAGTGAGTCTTCGGCCGGGATTTGAAAGCTGAGACTGAAGGGGCATCTCTTATAGTAGCAGGCAGACCATTCCACAGTTTAGGGGTCCTGTAACTGAAAGCACAACTTCTCACTGTTATTACATTAATCTTTGGAATCATGAGCAGACCGGTATCTTGAGATCTTAATGTGCATTCTGGTTTGTAAAGCCAGACTGAAATTTCTCAAATAAATTGTGATGCGTAGGATGTCACTGAAGCTGACTGGTCACTACATTTCAAGTATTTTCAAGAAGATTTATATACTAGCTGTGTAAGCCCGTGCTGTAAAAAGCCTAGGGTCCTAGAAATTATTGAAATCGTTAGAAAAAAAATTGAAATGTGGAGATATCAGGTAATTGAAAGGAACTACTCTGGGCATCTCTCTCCTAGGAGGTTTCACTTTGCTGACGTGCTTGCATCGCTTGTGTATTAGCGGCTAAGCGACTTTGTCTTTCTTTGGAGGTTTCGTTTTGCCGACGTGCTCCCCTCGCTTCTGTATTAGCGGCGGGAGGAAAAGTAAGACGTATATGGTTTTGCCGATGTGCTCACCTTGCTTCTGTATTAGTGGCTAAGCCAGTGACTTTCTTCAGAGGTTTTGTTTTGCCGACATGCTGACCTCACTTGCGTATCCTCGGAGGTGGAGCCCTTACCCCAACTCCACCTCTCACTTCCAGGCCAGACATACACACACACTTCCACACGTAGACGTGATACAGTAAATATGTATATTAACCATTTAAAATTCTGTAAGTATATATTAAAATTCAATAAAATGTTTGTTAACCCCTAAACTTTTAGCTTTACTTTATACTAATATGAGCCCTTAAGACAATTTTCCCAATAGCTGTAACTTTAATCATCTCTGAAATATCAAAATGAAACCAGTCCAAGACTGTGTGAAAATGGAATAGAGTAAAAGTATTATTAATTAAAGCTGTAGCAGCCACTAATACACAGTGGAAAGATATAAAAGAAAAATTCCTTTTGTTCGTACAGGTTTCCAGATTAGTCAAATTAATGTGCAAATGTTGCTATTATATCAAATAAGTAATTCTAAAGTTTTTCATTTGAACTTAAAGTAATTTTAGCAGCTATGGACCACCAGAATAACACATTTTCCTTTAAGGGTAAGAAGGTGTGGGCTGCAAGCCCTTTAAATTTGTAATATGCCAAATAGAAACAGCTGAAAGGTTAGTAGGCGAGCTTGCTTAGAACATATATAGTGTCCTGATATGAGGCCTAACAGATTTGCTGAGGTGCAGATAGCCAAAAGCAGTTTAATAACCCACACAGGCACTTTGAAAACTGCTGCATTCAGCAGACTCTGGTAAAGCCCCCTTTCTCCCCTGTCTCAGTCACTTCAGTTTCATTCAGTGTTAAACTTTTTATATAAAGGATTTTTGTTTAATCTAGCAATTTCCATTAAGAAGAACATAGATTTGTGTTAAAACGAAATAGAAAAAAGCCTAAAAATTCACTTTTGTGCAATATGAGGAAAATAGCTCAGAATAAAAAGCTAATACATCTTATTTTATTTTTGCTCCCAAAATATTCTTTAAATATAGACAACTTATTTTGGGGAATTTATTGACCATTTTTTATATATTGTGACTACCACGTAGAGCTCCAGCCACCCCAACCCAAAACAGACAGGCAGTGACACAAGTTCCAGGCACAGTACACTGTTATAAAGAGTGGGAAATGTTTTTTTGCTCGCTCCCCATGACACAGCACAGAACAGCACTAAGCACAATCTACGACGCAGAACTTTGCCTTTCTTTTTTTCTTCTCTCTTTCTGCCTCCACTCTTCCCTAGTGAGCTTCATCCTCTTCTTTCCAACTCTGGCATTGAATGAAAGTGGGTGGCTTCTTTTATGATGCACCTGAGAGTGCTCCAGGTGGCTCATTAGCAAAGTCTGGAATCACTTCCAGGTGAGATGAAAGCCATCTGTCACAACAATATATATATTACAACGGGGCTTACCTCCTGCTCGCTTTACTCGACAACCCCCCTGGCCTGCGCTATGTGCCAGCCACTAACACATCTCTGCCCCTCGCATTGTGAAGAGGGGGGCTGAATGCACCCTAAGGAGATGCAGTCGCTCCTCCAAAACCACCTCTTAAATGGTGATACAATAGGATACAAATGCAGTTTTTTTTTACCTCCTCTTTGCTCGAGCTGCACAGCACTTTGATCATTTAAAAGGCTGTACAGCAGCTTTCTTTGTCATGTACTCTTTGTCTTTTATTTCTGGCCCCGGGTGTGGTTAAATCTCTTGACACAAAGTCTTGTCTCGCAGGACGTGACTTCTTGATATCTTAGTTTACAATTTAAAAATGAAATAAGAATCTGAAAATCTAACAACATCAAATTAAAGTTCGATAAATTCTGAAAAGAATGATACCAAACATATATATGTAGGTTTTAAAATAAGCCCGATTTAAAGCATGACAATAAACGTGAGATAAAAACATCACATAAAATCTTTTCACTTTTAGGCTTAGGATTTTATATATATATATATATATATATATATATATATATATATATAT
>JANRMT010062833.1:4307096-4322937 GCA_026402145.1 Polypterus bichir lapradei | reverse complement strand
TATATATGTAGGTTTTAAAATAAGCCCGATTTAAAGCATGACAATAAACGTGAGATAAAAACATCACATAAAATCTTTTCACTTTTAGGCTTAGGATTTTATATATATATATATATATATATATATATATATATATATATATATAGAGAGAGAGAGAGAGAGAGAGAGAGAGAGACAGAGTACATATATACTGCATGTATGTATATATATATATATATATATATATATATATTATAGGTTTTCTCATTTTAGGGAGGTTCCACCTGAATGTAATGTGACAGCACTGAACGTACCCCCGGGTACCTGTTTTAAAGAAGCTACTCCCCCTTACTCGGGTAGTCAAAGTTGGGTGGAAGAGGATGAAGCATACCAAGAAAGAAAGAAAGAAAGAATTTATTGTATGGTATATTTAAGAGAGATGCCTGTTAGATGTCATGTATGATGTCATTACATTCGAGTATCCATGAGTTGGGCCATGGAAATGAGGAGGTGATCTTTGATATTTCTAATTTTTAATTAATTGATTTAACTATTTATTCAGATGCTGAACAAGGCAGTTTTATACAGGTGGTATTGTGTTCCATATAACATAATGTTAGTACCCTTTCAAGCAGTTGTAATGTGTTACTTAAGGTAGCAATCTCAAAAGGGTGTATGGAGAAATAGACCATGTGCTATGGATAGGAGCATTGTGGCTCAGAGAAACTACCATAGCAGAAAGGGAGGAAGTGACAGTTAATTTGTTCAGAAGACAGTATCAGTAGTTTTAACAGAATCTGAAAAGTATTTTACCAGTTTAATAAATTTGGAAAAAGTAGTGGTTTAAAAATGGTGCCATATTGAAAGGACCACTGTCCTTACTTGGGTTCTTACTTAATAGGCTGAATTGTCTAAAATGACTCCTAACTGGAGGAGTGATAAAGTACAAGTATGAATCTGTTACATTTCACAACTTGTGAAGATAACTTAACATGTCATAACATAATATGCTAAATTCCATTCTGTTTCGCAGAAAGCTGGAGCCTATCTTGGCAGCATTAGATGCAAGGCAGAAGGACCAGTTTATTGCAGGGTTTAATCATGCACACACTGACACAAGTCTGTTTTAAAATAACCAAATAACCTAACACACATGTCTTTGTGGCAAGAAAATTGAGGGAATCCAGAGAAAATCGGTTCAGTCTAAAAAAACATTTTTTGGCTTGGCATTGTACTTTTTAGTGTAAAACATGCAAAAAATTAAAACTACAAAGTCAGAAGTGTAGGAAGTATAATAATAATAATGTATATAACACTTGGGCATGTCGCTTACACAAGACACACCTATATCTTTTCCTGAGAAACACTCATCACTAATGCCATTGGCACTTTTACAGCCCGAATACTGAATTTACTCGCGGATAAGTCGGGACTTGATTTTAAAGTAGAATTTCTGGTATTTTATAATGTCGGTCGTACACGTCGAATGTGGAATACTCACCCTTTTGCATCTCACACCCTCACATACTCCTTTATCGTAAGAGCATTCCTTATCTACAATGGAGCGTTCGATCAGAAGAAAATATGAAGCTGGTTTTAACACTAGAATTACCAGAGCCTACGAAAAAACTTGTAGATCCGGCCCACCTTAAATCCGTTCGCAGCTCTCCGTCAGCATCTTTTGTCCTGTAAATGTGCTGCTAAAGACAAGCAGCAAACAGCCTATTATCCCATCCCCCCACCACCGCAGAAGGTGCACAATGTTCTCCCAGCTCATACCTTGATTGATTATCTGGGAGTGAAGTGCTGGAGTTTTAGAGTGGAAATAATAGATTGTTATTTGGAAAACATGCATTTCATGTGTGTTCCGTTTCTACAATAATCTGTGTAAACACATTGTTAAAACAAACGTTTTTCATATTTTAGTAGTAAACTAGCAAAATACCCGCGCTTCGCAGCGGCGAAGTACTGCATTAAAATTTTTATTAAGAAGAAAATTAAACCTTTTTAAACTAAGGGAAAATATGCCAATAATTATTTGTTAAGGATCTCTTTGTATACCATGTTGTCAGTTTGGCCCTCCGGTTGTAACATGACGAAGCTGTGCGCTGAGCTTACTCTTGAGCATGTAACTTACAGTTGGCCATGTGAACAGTAATCTTGTCTCAAATCTCTCAGCTTGGATTGCTGCTGTCATAATCGGTTTGAGTTTCATGGTTTGTTTCAATTACGACAGTATTTGCAGGATTTGTTGTGTTGAAGTGACATTTGGCATCTGTCAAGCGTTGTAAGCACACAACCGGTTTCATCGATAAAATCACATCCAGCTTTTGAGAGTTTAAACATTCATAAACATCAAAGTGTCCACTACTGAAATCGTCACCTGTGAATCTAAGATGTTTAAGAGGCATTGGCGGTTGTCGAAAGGTGTAAAATATTTGGCCATTTCGGTACACTTGAAAGCGACAACCGAACAATTCAGCGGCAGCCATCAACTCACATGCAGAACCATAGTTGAAGGGCTTAAGCATTTCACTCTTATAGTGGTCCTGTGTAGTATAATTATCTCCTGTACCATCATCAGTCCACACCTTGAACCTGTCCCAGTCATTCAATACATAAGACAGAATGTTCCTCCGGATATCAAGAGTGAGCCTGATATGGCCGTGCAATATGTAAGAAAGAGAATGGAAAAGGTAGATGCTATCTCTGGGCATGGAAACCACTCGGTAAGTGACAGTTCTTTGATCATCTCCATAGACATGGTAATGGGGGTTGGAATGATAAAGGAAATTGGTACCTGAGCAATGTAAAGTAAGTGTAAAATACCTATACAATAACTATAATTGTAATAAACAAACAATAAAACAGCGGAGAAGCCGTGGATTAAACAAAAAGACTGTAGTTATCAGTAGGGAGACGTGAATCCCGTGGCGAAGCAAGGAAGGGAATGTAGAGACCGGAGCGACAGACGGTCTTATATAGGCAGGCAGCCAACAACGTGGGAGGCGTTGGGATGGGGGACCCAACGCCACCTCACATGGTGACCGAGGTGCAGGCTATGGACGTATATATGTACGTAAGTAGGATTCAGTTAGCGTTGGGAACCCGTGTACCAAATTTCTTGAAGATGGGCCCATAAGTTAGAAAGACTGTTGCAAACTTCAATATGGCGGCCGACAGTGGCATCATACCACCGAAATAAGTACGTACATTGGTTTCGGTTAGTGCAGGGAAGCCACCTACCAAATTTCGAGAAGATGGGGCCATAAATAAGAAAGTTCAACATGGCGGACGTTGTTGACCGTTATGACCATTACGCGTAGAATTTCGAAATGAAACCTGCTTAACTTTTGTAAGTAAGCTGTAAGGAATGAGCCTGCCAAATTTCAGCCTTCTACCTACATGGGAAGTTGGAGAATTAGTGATGTTGGAAAGTTCAATATGGCGGCTGACAGTGGCGTCATAGCACCGAAATAAGTACGTACATTGGTTTCGGTTAGCTCAGGGAAGCCACCTACCAAATTTCGTGAAGATGGGGCCGTAAATAAGAAAGTTCAACATGGCGGACATTGTTGACCGTTATGACCGTTACGCGTAGAATTTCGAAATGAAACCTGCTTAACTGTTCTAAGTAAGCTGTAAGGAATGAGCCTGCCAAATTTCAGCCTTCTACCTACATGGGAAGTTGGAGAATTAGTGACGTTGGAAAGTTCAATATGGCGGCCAACAGTGGTGTCATACCAACGAAATAAGTACGGACATCGGTTTCCGTTAAAAGTTCAATATGGCGGCCGACAGTGGCATCATACCACCGAAATAAGTACCAAATTTCAGCCTTCTACCTACACGGGAAGTTGGAGAATTAGTGACGTTGGAAAGTTCAATATGGCGGCTGACAGTGGCGTCATACCACTGAAATAAGTATGTACATTGGTTTCGGTTAGCGCAGGGAAGCCGCCTACCAAATTTCGTGAAGATGGGGCCATGAATAAGAAAGTTCAATATGGCGGACGTTGTTGACCGTTACGCGTAGAATTTCGAAATGAAACCTGCTTAATTTTTGTAAGTAAGCTGTAAGGAATGGGCCTGCCAAATTTCAGCCTTCTACCTACACGGGAAGTTGGAGAATTAGTGACGTTTGGAAAATTCAATATGGCGGCCGACACTGGCGTCATACCACCGAAATAAGTAAGTACATCGGTTTCGGTTAGCGCAGGGAAGCCGCCTACCAAATTTCGTGAAGATGGGGCCATAAATAAGAAAGTTCAACATGGCGGACATTGTCGTCTGTTATCGACCGTTATGACCGTTATGTGTAGAATTTCGAAATGAAACCTGCTTAACTTTTGTAAGTAAGCTGTAAGGAATAAGCCTGCCAAATTTCAGCTTTCTACCTACATGGGAAGTTGGAGAATTAGTGATGAGTCAGTGAGTGAGTGAGTGAGTCAGTCAGTCAGTCAGTGAGGGCTTTGCCTTTTATTAGTATAGACTAGCAAAATACCCGCGCTTCGCAGCGGTGAAGTACTGCCTTAAAATTTTTATTAAGAAGAAAATTAAACCTTTTTAAACTGAGGGAAAATATACCAATAATTATTTGTTAAAGATCTCTTTGTATGCCACGTTGTCAGTTCGGCCCTCCAGTTGCAATATGACCAAGCTGTAGCTGTGCGCTGAGCTTACTCTTGAGCATGCAACGTACAGTTGGCCATGTGAACAGTAATCTTGTTTCAAATCTCACAGCTTGGATTGCTGCTGTCATAATCGGTTTGAGTTTCATGGTTTGTTTCAGTTACGACAGTATTTGTAGGACTTGTGTTGAAGAGACATTCGGCATCTGTCAAGCGTTGTAAGTATACAACCAGTTTCATTGATAACTTCACATCCAGCTTTTGAGAGTTTAAACATTTCTAAACATCAAAGTGTCCACTACTGAAATCGTCACCTGTGAAGCTAAGATGTTTAAGAGGCATTGGCGGTTGTCCAAAGGTGTAAAATATTTGGCCATTTCGGTACACTTAAGCATTTCACTCTTCTAGTGCTCCTGTGTAGTATAATTATCTCCTGTACCGTCATCAGTCCACACCTTGAACCTGTCCCAGTCATTCAATACATAAGACACAATGTTCCTCCGAATATCAATAGTGAGCCTGATATGGCTGTGCAATATGTAACAAAGAGAATGGAAAGGCAGGTGCCATCTCCGGGCATGGAAACCACTTGGTAAGTGACAGTTCTTTGATCGATGGTGATTACCTCGATAGACATGTTAATGGGGGTACGGTTGGAATGATAAAGGAAATGGGTACCTGAACAATGTAAAGTAAGTCTAAAATACCTATACAATAACTATAATCGTAATAAATGAACAATAAAACAGCGGAGAAGCCGTGGATTAAATAAAAAGGCTGTAGTTATCAGCAGGGAGACGTGAATACCGTGGCGAAGCAAGGAAGGGAATGTAGAGACTGGAGCGACAGACGGCCTTATATAGGCAGGCAGCCAACAACGTGGGAGGCGTTGGGATGGGGGACCCAACGCCGCCTTACACGGTGACCGAGCTGCAGGCTATGGACGTATATATGTACGTAAGTAGGATTCAGTTAGCGTTGGGAACCCGCGTACCAAATTTCTTGAAGATGGGCCCATAAGTAACAAAGACCATTGAAAAGTTCAATATGGCAGCCGACAGTGGCATCATATCACCGAAATAAGTACCAAATTTCAGCCTTCTACCTATGAATAAGAAAGTTCAACATGGCGGACGTTGTTGACCGTTACGCGTAGAATTTTGAAATGAAACCTGCTTAACTTTTGTAAGTAAGCTGTAAGGAATGAGCCTGCCAAATTTCAGCCTTCTACCTACACGGGAAGTTGGAGAATTAGTGACGTTGGAAACTTCAATATGGCGGCCGACAGTGGCATCATACCACTGAAATAAGTACATACATCGGTTTTGGTTAGCGCAGGGAATCCGCCTACCAAATTTCGTGAAGATGGGGCCATAAATAAGAAAATTCAACATGGCGGACGTTGTCGACCGTTATGACCGTTACGTGTAGAATTTCGAAATGAAACCTGTTTAACTTTTGTAAGTAAGCTGTAAGGAATGAGCCTGCCAAATTTCAGCCTTCTACCTACACGGAAAGTTGGAGAATTAGTGACGTTGGAAAGTTCAATATGGCGGCTGACAGTGGTGTCATACCACCGAAATAAGTATGTACATTGGTTTCGGTTAGCGCAGGGAAGCCGCCTACCAAATTTCGTGAAGTTGGGGCCATGAATAAGAAAGTTCAACATGGCGGACATTGTTGACCGTTATGACCGTTACGCGTAGAATTTCGAAATGAAACCTGCTTAACTTTTGTAAGTAAGGTGTAAGGAATGAGCCAGCCAAATTTCAGCCTTCTACCTACATGGGAAGTTGGAGAATTAGTGATGTTTGGAAAATTCAATATGGCGGCCGACAGTGGCGTCATACCACCGAAATAAGTACGTACATCGATTTTGGTTAGCGCAGGGAAGCCACCTACCAAATTTCGTGAAGATGGGGTCAGCCTTCTACCTACACGGGAAGTTGGAAAATTAGTGACGTTGGAAAGTTCAAAATGGCGGCCGACAATGGCGTCATACCATCGAAATAAGTACATTCATCGGTTTTGGTTAGCGCAGGGAAGCCGCCTACCAAATTTCGTGAAGATGGTGCCATAAATAAGAAAGTTCAACATGGCGGACGTTGTCGACCGTTATCGACCGTTATGACCGGTACGTGTAGAATTTCGAAATGAAACCGTCTTAACTTTTGTAAGTGAGCTGTAAGGAATAAGCCTGCCAAATTTCAGCCTTCTACCTACACGGGAAGTTGGAGAATTAGTGATGAGTCAGTCAGTGAGTGAGTGAGTGAGTGAGTGAGGGCTTTGCCTTTTATTAGTATAGATGACAAAATGTTGGCATAAACTATATAATGTATGAAGCCTGAAGTCCAAAGATCAAATAAACACATTCACAAAAGGTTCAAGGACAATAGAACAGCTTCCGTGGCGTAGCGGTAAGATTTGCTGACTTTTAATCAAGAGTCCCTGGTTCAATCCTGACTGCCTTCTACATTTCGGAAAACATTGTGGCACGGATGCAATATTATTCATTCACATAACATTTTGATGTTGTAATCGGTGATGTGTGTTTTTTTTTTCTTCTCCTGATCTTGCCAGTCTCCACGTTGCTGTATGGTGGTGTTTATTTTGTACTCCAGGACATGTAGAGGAAAGAACAGTACAGAGAAGTCAGTTCAGCGCTATATGCAGTTATCAAATTCAAATGTTAACAGTTCACACACACGCAAGGACCGTCCTTTCTATATTTATGACGTGTGTACCTGTTGCAATGTACACACTTTTCTCTGTGTTATGGTTTCTATTACACACCTGAAAGAAAGAGAAAATATATGTGACATTTTGAAGAAATAATTTTATGACCTGAATAGTACCAATCAGAAAACATCATCGCACTAATGCAATATTATTTGAAAACGAACAGCGTCAGATCGGATGTGAATTTATACTGGCGCTGTTAATTACAGTCAGATCAGGAGGGGCAGGGGGTTAGAGCATGATCGTGATTGAAAGAATAAAACTGGAAAAAGCTAACTTTTACAAGTACAATAAATTTATACCCAATGTCCCATATATTTCTCTCTTTCTTTTTTTCTCCGTGCTACGTTGACATCGTGCACCAGGATGTGTGAGCTTATTCAGTGCACACAGGAACACGTAGGTGGCCAGTTGCTGTGTGTTATAACACGCTTGACCTGGCAGTGATCAATGCACATATACTGTGCAAGGCATGCACGGGGGCCACTGAGAAAAGAAGTGTTCATGGCGCACCTTGCAGAGGAACTTCGTTGCCGCATCTTACTAGAAAAGGCAATGGAAAAAGAAAAGGAGGATGCATCATCGACAAGCTTCTGTTCCAAGACAGCCGCTTTCCCCAGGAAAGTAAACCAAGTCAGTGTCAGGTGCCCTTTCAATGTAATAGGAACCACAGCATTGAGCGAAGTGTGCACATTTCAACAGGTACACATGTCATAAATGTAGGAAGGACGGTCCTTGTGTGTATGTGAACTGTTAACATTTGAATTTGATAATTGCATATAGCGTTGAACTGACCTCTCTGTACTATTCTTTCCTCTGTATGTCCTGGAGTACAAAAGAAACAGCACCATACAGTAACATAGAGACTGGCAAGATCAGGGAAAAAAAAAACATGCAGTCACCAATTACCGTGCCACAATGTTTTCCAAAATGTACTATACAGGTCATAAAATGAATAATTTTAAATATCATATATACTTATGTCTCTGTTTTTTTGGTTTTCTTTTGACATCATAGACTATAAGGTGCACACTAATTCAGCGTGAGCAGGAACACTCAATAAAACTGAATAAAAAAAATCAAGTGACGGTGAGATACGAAAAAGGCAGATTCACCACTGTTTGTGTGTCAGCTCTTATCCCTCCAGATCAGAGAATGTCCAGTTCCATTGCCTCAAAACACCACTCACATCTACAGTTACTCCCAGTTTCAAATAAAAACTAACAGCGTCAGATCCGTAGGGTGGTAGTATGTATCATGATCATGACTGAGAGAATAAAAATGAAAAAAAAAAAGGTAACTTTTACAAGTCCTATAAATGTACACCGTCTGTTACAGATACAAAACAAATGTATGTGTGTACTGTATAATATTAATAATAAGAGCAGCTCACTACTCAAAATAGCAAATATAGGAAGCAGTCGGGATCAAACCAGGGACTCTTGATTACAAGTCAGCAAATCTTACCGCTATGCCATGGAAGCTGTTGCATTATCCTTGAACCTTTTGTGAAAGTGTTTATTTGATCTTTGGACTTCAGGCTTCACACATTATACAGTTTATGCCAACATTTTGTCATTTACTACTAATATATGAAAAATATTTCTGTTTTAACAATGTGTTTACACAGATTATTGTAGAAATGGTACACACATGAAATGCATGTGTTCCATATAACAATCTGTTATTTCCACTCTAAAACTCCAGCATTTCACTCCCAGATAATCAATCCATGCATGAGTCGGGAGAACTTTCTGCACGTTCTGTGGCGGTGGGGGGGATTGGATACCAGGCTGCTTGCTGCTTGTCTTTATTGGCACATTTACAGGACAAAAGACGCTGACGGAGAGGTGCGAACGGATTTAAGGCGGCCCAGATCTACAAGTTTTTTCGTAGGCTCTGGTAATTCTAGTGTTAAACGTTGTTTGGAAATTGGTAACTGCTCTGTTGCAACAAAATTTGATGCGTCTGAGAAACTGATGCGAGATTGGAGGAGGCAAGAAGATAAATTAAGTGCCGCATTTTTGAAATGGGCATATAAGTCGGGATCTGATTTTATAATCGATTTTTGGGTTTCAAGACCCGACTTATACGGGACTATATACGGTAATCCTTGGGTCTAAGGCTTACACGAGATAGGTCTATACAGTTGGCCGAGTGACACTCGGGACTAACGCATTTAGCGCTATTTTTACAGCCCAAGTGACATTCAAGTCTAACACTAAGGAGGTTAAAATCAAATAAAAAATAAAAGAGTTAAGCATTATCCTAAGAAATGTCAAACTCTTGAAAAAATTGTGAGCATTACATTGCATTTAAATGTTTAAAAATATTGTGATTTCCCATCTTTGTAGAGTTTGCATGTTCTCTCTGTGTCTGCTTGAATTTGTTCTGGGTGCTCACTTGTCCCCCTTCAGATCTTCAAAGACATGCTGTTTAAGTTAACTAATAATTTCTGTATGAGAGTATGTGTGTGTATGATAAGTGAGCAAACAATGCAATTGCGCCTTCTGTAGGGCTGTTTCTTACCTTGTACCTATTGCTGCAGGAATAAGCTCTGCTCATGACCCTGAACTGGATTGAGCACTTTTGCAAATGTTATGTTAAAATATTGACCTTTGAATCTGTTAGCTTTTTATTCTGCAGAGTGCCTTCACATCCAAATACTACAATGACAGGCATCGCAGCCTTTGGAAATGCTGCCTTATGGTCCAAGTTCAGATCTGAGGTGGGACAACTTCTGTGTGTAGTATTTATATGCT
The DNA here is from genome assembly GCA_026402145.1 of Polypterus bichir lapradei. NCBI lineage: Eukaryota > Metazoa > Chordata > Cladistia > Polypteriformes > Polypteridae > Polypterus > Polypterus bichir. The sequence continues at coordinate 4,312,826 of JANRMT010062833.1, read as the reverse complement.
TGCCAAGTCTTGCCTGGATTAAACTGAGCAATTCAATTTCCTTTGAAATTGCAATCTTCTCTCTGATATTGAAGTGCTAGGCTGTGGTATCCCACTTTAAAGTGGCTAAAGAAAACTGACAGAAAATGTGTATGATGATGATAATTACTTTGTTAAGTAATTGCAGAATGCACTCATTGAATTTTCTAGGATGAGCCTGAGAAAATTAATAGACGCACTAAAATGGTAAAATCATTTCTCAGCAAAGAAAAGCATATTTCTCAGGAATGTGACTTAATAAAAAATGCATATTAAACTGAAATAATTTAAGAGGCAAAACATTTTGCAACTTGCACATTTTAGCATCACACTTATGTAAAATACAATTTATTGAAATTATAAAGTAACGATTGACAAAAGATGTCTTTAAAAATGGCAGTAGAGGAAGTGCAGTACTGGAAACATGTTGCATCATAAACATTAGCATGAGCAATAAGTAAACAATAAAAAAAAAATCCATGTTATATTTGACCCATTTTGTATTTTTGAAGATAAGAATAGTACAGAGTACATTAGATGTGGCCAATTAATCATTTTATAGTAATGACAAGTCCTCAAATTATTATTCAAACAATGTAGTATTCTTTTGGGTTTTAGAAATGTACCCTTAGCTAAGAGAATATTGCCCACATCGTGTCTCAGGAACTCTGTCATATTTTTGTGTGGTGCCAAAAATTCAATACAAGCTTTATTTTTATTAAAAATATGATTAGTATCAGGTTGACTTCAGTTTCAGCAATTTAATAAATTAGGATGAAATTGAAAACCAAAAGGCACAGTAAGTAAGTAGATGGATAATTTCCAAAATAATAATCGCTTGAATAAATAATTAGATATTGCCATCATAAAAAATATATTGCACATCCAGGGCTGTTTATTGCCTGCACCCAATGCTGGTGGGAAAAGCGTTTTCCACTAGCAAGTCTGAATTGGATGAAGCATGCAAGAAAATAAAAAGGACAGAAGGAAAGAAGTGATACCACAATAAATTTAACTGTTTTCCAAGCACTTCCAAATATATAGTATTTTGTTCAATGCAATCATTAATGTAGTATCATACAGGAAATAACACTCTAATGATTGGCAGTGCACCATGCTGTATAACAGGAGAAAATTAATTTCATCATGCCTGTTTATCAGTTGAACTTGCCTCGTTGATCTGCCAGGAAATGTTTGAATTGTACATTTTTTTTTATTTGTACTGGCCTCAGAAAGCCATTTTAATAAACACTGTTAAACATACAGTGGTGCCAAAATGAACAGGTTGTTATAAATTTGTATGATTTTATTTAGAAAAGTTAAATTACATAGCAGGCAACCAATGGCAAATTTGGCTTGTTCATGATGCAGTATGTAAACTTCCAAAAGTGTATCATTTTGATAACTGTATTATTATTTAACATATATTAGTTGTAACAAATCTGCTGACATGTAGTGCAACAAAGGTATTACCATTTGATGACAGAGGTTCATGGCATTCCACATTTGAAATAAATTATTGAGAATCCCGGAGAGTGCAGGCTCCAAGCGGATGAAGGTGCATGTGCACATGGTCACCCCAAGGTTGAGTGGGGTGCTTGGCTGACCACTCATGCATGTGCAAATGTGAACGGGTCAGTCGAGTGTTTCATTTACACCTTGAAGTAGGTGGAGGACAGCACCCACACCCAATCGGGGCTATGAAGGGAGCCTGCACAGCAGAGAGGAGAGATCAGATCAAAAGAGGATCAAAGAAAAGAAAGCAAGAAAGAGGAAGAAGGAACAAATGTTAAGGGTGTGAGAAAGAGGCAGGATTGAGGAGCCTGTACTGTAAAGCGTGGAGGCAGGTGGTCAGAATTATGCCCCGGGTTAGCGAGGATCAGGCCTGCACTTGTGACCGGGGCAGGAGAAGGGACACTTCTTAGAGCAATGCAGGGAAGTAGGTGCGGCACTGTCAAGCAGCATCTCCCAGGTAGATGCCAATTGACTGGCTGCTGGAGGGGAGTGCTATAGACAACGAGCGACTGGCAGTAGAAACCCGAACCCGGGATTAATGGATGACTGCACCTGTCAGCGGTCATGCTGCAATGTCCTGATGGGATAAGCTGTGGAAAAGCCAGAGTTTAGAAAGAGGCATTGAGACTAGTGACTATTTTAAAAGAATGAATCTGCCAGGGATTTTAACCTTGTTTTTATTGGGATTACTTACTGATTTCCATCCTCCGCTTTGCATGTCATTTTGTTGGATTATTTATTTATTGACTATTTGGAAGCACTGCACTTTTTGAGCACTATTTGTTTGTTGACTTGTAAATAAAAGCACTTAGTCACTTTGCACCAGCTCCTTGTTGACTGCATGCGGCCTCATTATGCAGCTCATCCTCAGTTATATTAGCAATAGTGCCAGGATCAGGAGGCTTCATGAAGCTAGCAGGGAGTATGGGGCTAACCCGAACCATCTCATGATATAACTGTAAATCTGTAAAACTTCAGATAACATATCTCTATATATAATCTTCTTTTGGATCTTGATCTTTGTTTGTCCGTGAATGAATTAGAAGAAGAAGCACTAGATGGCAGTAGAGAGACAGCTAAAACATAGGCATTGCATTAAGAATCTCCTCCAGGCTTATACTACTGAAGACTGTAGTACTCCAGTCACACCTCAAAACACAGACATTCAAACTAAACAAATTGTTGTGCTTTAAATAAACTAAAGAGATCTTCATTTAGATCTTGATCTTTGTTTGTCCGCGAATTCCACGGATGCGTAGACCAACTTCCAGTTTAGTACGTTGTTGTTACTCACGGATGTCAACAATGTGCCGGAATAAAGAAAGGGGTGGTGGACAGTGTTACTCTGGTTAGCTCCTGAGGCCTGGTTAAAGAATGAGATTGCCGAAGATAAAAGGTACATGCCTACGTAACATATGAATGAAACAAAGACAGTGGGTAAAATGAATGACAACGTAACAGCACGTTCCTGAAATTATTATTGTTACGTTGTAGCCGGCGAGTGCTGCGCGTCTCACAGTTGTACCGTGGCTTGCTCACATGTCAGTGAAGTGATCCCTATTTATGCTTTAAAGAGCCTGGATACCTATGTGTCCCCCTTTTATAACCATTGCTCCATGTATATTGCCTTACTCTTTGGATTGCCACAAAGCAACCTGCGAGATTGGAGAAAGGTTGAGAAGAGATCATGAGAGGAAATGATAGTGTTGTGCAAACGAGACGGACTGTGAACAGACAGAAGCAGAAATGCTCCTACACCAGCACATAATTACGATTCGGACAGTGATTCCGAGTAGGCCGTTCCTATCGAATCAATATCTAAGGGTTTTCTTTTGTAATTTTGTTTCCCTTATAAAAAATCATAATGCTGTGCAACGAAGGGCCCAGTTCACGACTGGCAGCCGCGTTTAAACAGGGAGCCCTTCACAGACAACTTTAACACACGCAACGTAGTTGGGCGCACATGGCTAGTTAGTAAAATATTTAATGAAAGCAAGTTTAGAAAGATCTAACTATTTTAGGTTAAAACTAACAAAAGTAAAAAGTGCATCCTTATTTTGAGCAAAGCAGCTTAAATTTTTGCGTATATTGTGTACATTGGCACTTGAAAATTATTGTGGCTACTGAGTAAATCAATATTTTTTGGTGGTGCTAAAATCAGTATGACAGCATTTCACCAGGATACAGGATAAGGGTTATGGGGCAGTATGAGTTACAACTCTTAATTAAATAGATAACACAGAAATGGGAGTGAGCAAGGAAGTGACAACATCTGATTGGTAATGACAGCTATAAAGACTATTCAAGGCATGGAATTAATGCAAGTGACTGAGACAGAAATGTATACATTTAATTGTTTGGAAAGTTGGGTCGATTTTTTATTCTGCTTAACACAGTATACGAAAAATATTTTATTAAGAAATGTTATTTTGTTTATTATTAAAAACTTAAGGCTGGGGGTGGGGACTTTTCCAACAAACTGCATACTTGAATTTGTTTTAGGATGTAAACATCAGCAAATACATTTGCAGCCACTATGGCAACTATTTACAAATCATTTGGTTATGTTTAAAATCTAGCATGTGCAGGTTTTACAGGTTATCTTTGTATTTCTTTCTGCAAATGCTTTTCACTATGAAAAGAATTCTGACAAGTCATTAAACAACACTGAAATTGGTTATAATGGGGCGTTGTGCCCTCTGAAGCACTGGCATTCATTGTTGAATGGGTGTGGATCCCTACCTTGCCTCTGTGTGTGATGTTGCTGTTACAATCAGTACTCTGATGAATATATAATACATTTACAAATGGTATTTTTATTTTCAGTAATTCATTTGCATACATATGGTTGTAACAGTTCTCTTCTTTCCACTTCAAAGAGCATTGTTATGTTTCAGGAGGGTCAAGACCCTGGCTGTATGAATAGTTTTTAGTTCTACTGAAATGGATGTACATTACTTATAAAATAAGCTCTAATATGTGCTTATTTTTATGTCTTAGTGGCCATTTCTGTTTGAATTGCTTATGTGATATGGGTGTCACAATGATTAGTGGTACTACCTCACGGATGCAGTATTCAAGGTGCAATCTAGGTCACTGTCTTTCTGTAGCTTGTACATTCTCTTTGTATGTGCATGGTTTTACTCAAAATACTCCAGGTTTCAACCCACATTATGTCATGCATGTCAGGTTAGTTGTTTTTTCCAAATTAGTTCTGTGCGGTTGATGTCACATATGTGCACTTGGGAGACAACATCATGGCACATTGAATTATAATTCCAGCCTGTGTTGAGAGTTGTAGCTATCACCTACTGCCTCTTCTCTTCTTCAATCTACAGATCTGACAACTGAAGACACAATAAGAACTGACGTTACTTCCAGGTTCTGGTCACCTGAGACCACCTCTTCGACCTCATAACAGGCTTGGCCACCATATTGAGGCAGTCTAGTATTCAACTTGCACCTGGAAAAATGTTTTTGCATCTGTTTGTTAACTCGTGTTTACTGTTCTGCCATCAAATACATTATACAGGAAATCACCTGCCGGTGCCCCAACCCATGATAATCTTGTGTGTGTTTGATTTAAAGTGTGTATGTGTGACTAGGCGCCAAGCTGGCCTGGCCTACCAAACCTTGTTAGTTCCAGTCTAGTGCCTGGTGCTGTTACAGTAGTTCCTAGGTCTCCATGACCATACACTTGAATAAGTAGGTCTGAGAACTCTACTCTATACTGCATGTTGTGTAAGATGCTCTCCCCATAACTTTGCTAATTCCTTTTTAAAATGTTTTCAATCCAACAAATTCAAACTGGATTCCCAATCCTTTGCCATGAATCACTGCTGCATTATACAAATCTATTACTTATGTTATAGACAACTTGGATTGGAGTCTTAAAGTCAATAAATGTACCGCATTTTGAAATAAGTAGCTCAGCAATTATTGAAATGTTATGTAAATCATCACAATTAATAGTTTAATTATTCTAATATCCAAACATTAAGGTAATTGTTAGTTTCATTCTTTATACCTAGACAGTCTGATTATTGGTAATTATTTACATTTGAGTGTTGCATATCCCAGCTTGATTTGCACATTTATGACTGGTTATTGTAGGCTTTTTCTTTATTTATATATATATATATATATATATATATATATATATATATATATATATATATACTCAGCAAAAAAAGAAAC
>JANRMT010062833.1:4256301-4289914 GCA_026402145.1 Polypterus bichir lapradei | reverse complement strand
TATCAATGACAAAACAATTACATTAACAATCATGTTACGTTATTTTTTAAATTTTTCCTTTTCTTTTTCATACCTTCTTTAACACACTACTTCTCCGCTGCGAAGCGCGGGTATTCTGCTAGTATGACTATAAAGACAAAAATATGTTGTCGTGTGTCACAATCTGAGTGGCTAGGTATGTCAGACTATATGATTCTTCTTCACAGAAGAATGCCACCAACTGCCTCCAACTCTCTAAGATTATATAAATGACAGCTATGACTGAAAATCAACGAAAAAGTTGTCTAATTGGACCTGACACTTTTGTCACGCTTCAGTAAACTTCACTTATTGTTGGCCTTTGTTATATTCTTAATATACAGTAATTTCTAGTTTGACCCATTATTAGCTTAATCCTGTTTTTGACCTAATATCTGTAATTGCTTTTAATGCAGTAATGCCAGTGGTGTGAAGAAGCTGGATGGTAACTGTGCTGACTAAACCCCTGCATCTAACTTCCATGGGATGTATCGTTACATTCCAACTAATCTATTGGCACACTGCTGCCAGACCCCAGAACTTCAATATTTTCTAACTCTCACTGACACTCCTTCCTTCCAGGGTGATTAGTTTGATAATAAGGACCTTCTTTGCATCAATGGACCACATCACAATGTCTGGTGTGAGGGTGGCTTTTGTAAACTCAGTTGGAAAAACTAGCTACCTGCCATCGAGTGAGCAGATGTCTTCGCTTTTAAACCAGGGAGCATGATAGGATATTGTAGGATGCCCTTATGAAAAAGCTAAATTATGGTTGTAAGGTGTTCCAGATGTCTGCCCAGCTTAACCCTCTGCTTATGGTGATTTCCCCAAGCATCCATGTATCCTTGGGACGCTGCTTTCAGTAGATAATGCTTTTGTTCCTGCCTGGTGTCCTCCTCCATGACCAAGGCCTTTCTCTGCCTCTTTATGGCTTTAGACTAGCACTGCACAACTGGCCTGCTCTTTGTGTGCAGCCTACTGATTACCTGGTCTACAGTACTTTTTGTCCTGACTTTGCGTTCCTCATCAGCTGTTAGGATGATGCATGCTTTTTCTTACATGTATACAAAACTATTGGATTTTACTGAGAACTTCAAGGCATTCTTGCCAAAGGTAAGGGAGTTTCACACACCTTCTATGGCTATATCGCCTGTTGGCTGATTATATGTAGTTGAAGCTATAGCCAAAATAGTGTGAGTCCTCCAAAAGCTTTCACAAGCCAGGCCAATCTTCCTTTGCCTTCCTAAATTAAGCCTCACCCCAATGGGCTTGACACCTAACCCCGACAAGCCTGTTGTGTCCTACATTGTATTAAAGGGGTTGTAAACTTCAAAGGTAAACCTAAATGTCACAGAGGTATCCAAGTGCCTTCTGAGAAAAACCTTGGCTTGGGAGACAGACCAAATAAATGATCTTTGTAAAATGAAGGTATTTATTTAGCAAAAAATAACTAACTATAGCAAAAGCTCAAAAATGGAACAAGAAAAAAGTTGCCCTAAGGGCAATCCTCAGCCTACTAGTTCCAATATGAGATCTACATATCATAAACCAAAAAGAAAGCAGTAAAATATCAAAAAGACAGTAAATTCAATAACAACATTCACAACTCTAAAAGACATCAGTGTGCCGTACATGAGCTCTCCTTCTGCTCTGACCTAAATAGCCAGAGGGAGAACGCAAGCATGGTGAAGTTAAGGTGGCCCCACCTCTTGGGGTACCACTCATGGAACACAAGGGACGTAAGTGAATACAGATTTACACATTGAAACAAAATACTCCATAAATGGAACACTATAAACATAAAATAAAACATTACAGTACTTTAAACCAGGCAAAAGAGACATAAAAATGAAACAAAAACAGGAGACAAGGGAATGCAATCTGGATGACACATAACTGGTATAGTGTGAACTGGTAGCACTACGCCTGGAAGTTGGCTCTGATTGATTTTTTCCACACTGTCTAAGAGCTGTTTCTGTGCCAATTGCCCCATCTGTCTATCAGACAGTTCTACAGTGAACTACCTTCCAAAGCTTCAGATGGGCTGCTTAGACAACATAGGTATTAGTTCACCTCCTGAGATGAATACTACATGGAGTTAATATATGAGAGTCCATTCTGATAAAAAAAACAGCAGAGCAGGTCCCTTCTCACTGGAACAAGGAAATGCAATGGCACATGCTCCTAATCAGTATATACAGCTTAACATAGCTGGAATGTTATTCAATTTTTTTTTCTGAGTAACGATATGAAACAAAAGTTTAAATGCAATATATCTGCATGTTTCATGTTAGAAACGTAACTCACATACAAGAAAAATGAAAAAATGTTTGAAAACAATGTGACAATAAATGGTCACTAGGAAAACATAGATCAAACATGGTTATTTTTTATTTTATGCATTTCTGGATTTATTGAATGTGTTAAACCGAGCATTACTACCATGTTTATTTAGTATTACAATATACTGACATCTGTCGAAAAAGAGCAAGGTAATCTTAAATATTATAAAAAACAGGTTACTTTAAACTTTTAGGAGGTTAGCATAAGAAAGTTAACAGTTTTATATTAGTAATTACAAAAGAATTCCTCCACTGAAATTATACTGTCTTTATCTAATTTTTTTTTGCTCTTGCTATGTAGTAGTTTCCAACAATGCTTCTTACATTACAGAAATGAATTATTGGAAGTGGAAGTAGAGAATAAGGATACACACCATCCATTGCTGGCAAACCTACAGAAAACAGATTTACCTGTCAATACATCACTTCCGAATTTATTGAAAAGGTTCTGTGCAGGCCACACTAAACTTGACAAACTATGTCTTTATGGCCCTGGCTTTGTGCATAGTAGCAGAGTGAAACTGAAAAATGTTGGCAGAGCACAATTGTCTAAAATGTCTTGTATGCTGTAGCTTTAACAGTATGCTTCACTGGAATGAAATGCCTAAATCAAACCCTTAAAAACAGATCCAGACAATTATCCCTCCTCTACTACATTTTAACACAAGCTCTATGCAGTCCAGAAGGTGGTGTTCTCCTGGCAGCCCAGGTTAGTCCATCAGACTGCCAAGTTAAGGTAGTGTGATTCATCTCTCCAGAAAACGTTTTCTCTGCTCCAGAGTCCAATCTTTCTGTTGCCAGATCATACAGCCCACTCTTTTTTACTTGGCTGTGCAACTGAGCCCTGAAATAACCGTCCGACCATCCAGCACTTGTGTTTCTTGTATAAAACCCAGTGCTGCTGCGATAATCAGTGGCTCTCAGTGACCCTGAATTAAACAGATTAAATTTAACCATCATGCAGGATTAAATGTACATGACTATAACTTATGTTCAGTTCTTTTGAGTTGATTACCGCTGTGCACAATAACCCTTTCCTCACTAGCTGTTACTAAGTGACAGGTTCAAACCCTTGCATGATGCAACACCAACAGTAGCAAACAATTTTTTTGTGAAATAGTACAATGATTTTTTTTTCGTCACATATCATTACATACATGCTTATTGACACCCGAGTGTAATCCTGTAAATTTTCAGGAACTTCAGAATATAAAAACACCTCACAACCTACAAAATGAAAATGATGTCAATCATACTTTCCCTGCAAAATATTTTTTAGAAATGCTAGAAAAATGCCTGAAAAGCACCTGAAAAATGGACCAAAATAGCCCAAAAAATAATGACGATGATGATAATAATATTAATAAAATATATATTTAAAAACTATTAATTTTGTTCTAAGCAAATCCTCAAGCAGATGAATGTCCTGATGACAGTTGAGAGAACGAGTTGACATGTTGAATGCCTTCCCACACAGTAATAGTACAGGTCTTGATGCTAGCAGTGAAATAATTGGCAACAACTTTCACCTACCGTACATTTCAACCACTTCCACAGAAATGCTACTGGCTCAGTGAGTTATATGTCCACACATTAGCCACCCAGCTTGTTATGTTAAGGTCATAACCAGTGTCCTATTGGTCTCCTAATTGATGCCTACCTGATAATACTAAAATCCACACACAAAAGACTGAACTGCCAAAGAAATGAAATAAATAAAGAATGTTTACCTCATGGAATCCATATTATAATAATATTCAAAACAGAAGTGACAAATTGCCAGCAATTTATCACTTAACACAAAATAAATGTTTTTTTTATTTGAGGTTGTCATTGCAATGCATCATGAATAAACATATAAAAAAATGTGCATGATATTTAATATAGCTAGTGCCTCTCTAACAAATATTAATAAATACTAAAGTATTGCTTCTAATCTAATTACCTGCATAAGTTTATATAGAACAAGAATAAAATTAGCTTTTCTTCTCTTCATTTTAACACATTTTTAATTTTCTATTGTGTCTCAACGTTTTAACACATTTTTAAATGTTCCATCTGTCCTAGCGATTTTTTTTTTCTAATATTATAAAAATGTTTTGATGAAAGTATGTGCCAACTATTTCATGTTTTGTTACAGTCATTTTTTCAATGTCTTGATTTAATTTGATCTTCGTAACTTGATTAACTTATGTGTCTTTCATTATTATGACAGACAATGTAAGCAAACATTTAAATAAATAAGGCATAAATGTTATTGAAAGCAGGTTCTTGTACACAGATATGACCATTAAGATAATTAAGATGTATAAAAATACATAATAATATAATCATTATGTTTGGCTATCATGTCTCAAAGTAGAGACCTCAGTGATCTTGTGAGAGGGAAGATAGAGCAAGTTTGATAGGTACTTCAGTGATAACAGCTGCTCAGCTTTTTGGTTTTAGGAAGGAAACATGCTGAGGTGATGACATGGAAGTTGGAGGGAGAGACTGCAGGTGAGGGCAATGGTAGAGTACAACAAACACATACAGTATATAGAAAAAATAGACAAGCAACTCAAGATCATTTGATTGCAAATATTACTTCAAGGAATAAATAGTACATTATTGCATTATAGTATATTTGTGCTGTATAAACCTAAAATGCACTATTGAGTGTAAAAACAATCAACTGAGCAATGGGAAAAGGTCATATGGTTGGAAGACTCATCTTTCTTCCTTTAAAAAATCAACAAGTATAGGCAGGATGTACAAATTCTTGTTTTGAAGGATTCTGGAAGCTCTATCATGGTGTGGATTATACTTATAATATGGATGGCACTCACTGGTTTTCCTCTGAAAATGCTGTTGTGAAACACTCTGGATGAAATATGCCCAAAAAGCAGAAAAGAGACAAAAATTCAGGAGACGAATAAAGTGGTTCTGAATGTGAAATCTCTAACCAGAAAATCTTTTAGAAAAAATAATTACAGGGTTGTTAAATTTATCCCAAAGCTAGGATAACATTATTACTATGCCACCATCTCAGATAGTGTGTATGCCAAAATGACAATCATTTAACTGGCAAGGGGCACCATTCTTGTAATAAAAGAAGTATTAAAGTGTAATTTTGATCAAACCTTATTCCATAATGGCACCAAAATAACAATCATAATAGTGAAAAAATAATAATTGAAAAAAAAAAGCCATTACGTAATGCAAAAATTAATCTACTAATTCCAACACCAAGATTTACCACACAAGCTGATACACACAAAGCACTTACAGTTATTCTCAGCCTATGGTGAAGCATTCCTGTCCTGGTAGTAGTGTAATCTTTCAGGATAACAACTGCTCTCATCCACAGAACTAAAGTCATTAATGAATAGTCTGGAGGGCATTACTATAAAATCAACTTTCTATCATGTAATCTCTGTCACCAGATCGCAGTCCAGTTCGTTTATGGCAGATTTTGGAGATGCACCAGGGACAGCATTTTCAACCATCATCAAAACAACAATGGAAGAACAGGTTCACAATATGATTACAAACACTTGTATGATCTGTGAAACTGTGGTGGGTTGTGCTTACCAACATACTATTTAGATAAATATACTAAGTATTTCCTCTGCTGGTTGGCTTAGGTGTTCTTTCGGGTGCTTTATTTCTAGAAGACAATTGAAGTCTCTGAGTTATGGTAAATTTAGCAGCTCATTTGTAACTACCAGGAAACATGTGGGAAGAAATAGACATGCTTTTAGTCCTAATTTTAGTAGTTGGGTGTTGTACCATGTTAGCTATTATGGATGCAATGTGAAGTCAAGCAAAATGACACTTTTTATTGGCTAACTAAAAAGATTACAATATGCAAGCTTTTGAGGCAACTCAGGTCCCCTTGCCTAAAGAAGGACCTGTCATTTTGCAGATGCACTGACTCATTTATCTAGCCATCACAATTGCTTGCCCATTTTTCAGCTTTCCAACACATCACCTTCAAGAACTGACTGTTCACTTGCTGCCTAATATATCCCTCCCCTTGACAGGTGCCATTGTAATGGGATAATCAATGTTATTCACTTCACCTATCAGTGGTTTTAATGTTGTGACTGAGTTGGCATTTAGCCTAATAGAATGTCTTTAGAATGTGGGAGGAAAATTAAGGACCCAAAGATGGCCTAAGATTGCTTGGAAACAAACAATGAAACAGTGACCTGGTCAAGATTAAACTGCAGTCCAAGTAGTTATAAGAATGACTGCTCCAACATTCCTCTTTATAACAAAGAGTGTTTAAACAAAATCAAACTATGAAGTTGTCCTTTTCTAAACCCAACACTAAAAGGCAAGCTATTACTTACATGAAAATCAAATAAAAGCACTCTTTAGTGAAATGACCATAAAGAACCTGCTTAACATGGAAGAATCTCCTCCCAATCCTTTCTGCTCTTCACAGTTCCACACACACTAGAAGTAGCTCATTGTGTCACATCTAGATAGAAATTTGGATTAAATGAAGAACAGTATGTTACATTTTAGTAATTCCTGTTTATTTTCAAAAATTTTGCATTAGTAGAAATAATATATTTTTCATTAACTAAAATCTTTTTTCCATACACAGCTTTATTTTTTTTAACTTGCCCTTTCTGCCATTCCTTATTATAATTCATTCAGGTAGATATATCAATATATTGGGCCCCATCCTGTCACTTTAACTGTTTTGCAAAACCAACTACCCAAATGAAGATTTTCTCACTGATTGTACAGTAGATCTTTTAATATATTTTGCCATTGTTATGAATTATGATAAAAGACTCAAACTCTTTGCTTGGTTTGTGAAATATAAGGCTTATCAGACAGCCAGCATTAGCTGCAGCTTCTGCTACTTGAACCAGTCTTGCTGGTCTTCAAGCACTGTTAAAAATTCATGTTGGAAACAAAATAAGAAAGAGAGAGAACCAGAAATTTTTGGACCTCTAACAATAATTAAAACCAATTTTGCTCTATCATATTTTAAATTGCCTCCCCTGGCTGTTCTTAGTACTTTGTGTTTTTAAATATGGTAGCTATTGAAGATATCTGACACTGATTTTAGGAGCAATGACAATGAATTCTTCTGAGTCCATCTGTGTAATGGAACTCTCTCTTCTGTAATTTAACACAAGAACTGCTGTTCATTTTTTCAGTACTAAAACCGCCAAGGCTACACCAAGTGGTGTCTCAGTACATACTGTAACAGTGCATCCTTACTGCCTTAAACAGTATATTGCCTAACAATAAGATATTAAAAGCTTGATTATACATGAAAAATACATTTCTTGGCACACAGCTTTTTGTTTGCATACAGTTTCTATTAAAATGTTAGCATAATTTTACAATTTAAAGAAAAAGTTTTGCAGATCATACTAATGCTTGGCATAATACTAATTAGTATCTAGTCATCAAAAGCAAAACAACATTTCAATCAGCAGGGCACATAAAATAAATGTATTAGGGACTTTTTTTTCTTTTTCTATGTGAAGGTTTTAAAATGTTTAACCATACTCACATTTTTTCCACCGTTTATTTATGTAAACATCTGTAAACAGCAACAGGCAGGTCAAGTGGTTACAAAAGATATCAGCAGTCAACACTATTCTTAGTGACTTCTTTTGACAGCTCCTGTACACAAAATAGTTGTGCTTTTCACAGTTTTTATGACTACACCTTCCTACCTGGAACTGTGTTGTTCAGCTAGCAGTAACAAGGACTTGAGGGAATACAGTGACAACAGCGACTTCCTTGTTTGACGCTGTAGCCACCCTGACCATCATGAGGTTTTTGTGAACCTCCCATGCCAAGTCTATAATAAACTGCCTTCTGCCTTCTTTCTTGCCCATACAGTGTGAATACAAAATATGGGAGCTGATCACAGCCAAGTCTAGCAGGTTATAAAACACAGTGTCAGGCCACCTGCGGCTCCCTCCTTTCACTGTGTAGAGCCTTGCCATCTGGCCAACCACATCCATGCCACTTTTTCAATGTGATAAAATATAGAAATGTGTTTGTGTTTTTTTTCCAAAGTAAGCTGTTTAAATAAAACTAAAAATTACAGGAAATAGTCAAATACTGTATATATCTTGGTGTGATGTGTCTGGTTTCGTTTTTGTGTCTCTTCCAATACTGACAGTGGGCTGCATGATGCTGAGAAAGCAATCACATTTTCTTAACTTGTAAGATTGTAAGAAGATTTCCCAATTATCATCATTGCTGTTGAGTTCTTTTCGGGTGTTGTCTTTTACTGAGGGCAACAGCCCTTGTCACATTTTGCTCACTATACTAAGAAACCTTTTTTTCAATAAGCTTGTTCACTAGGGAAAGAGACATAAAACAAAAATTGTCAGTGGTATCATTTGTCCCTTTGCCAGTGAAATGTTCAACAAATCACTTTTCCACAGTCTCTGACAGTCATCCTCCTGAGGGTCACGTGGAATCTTACCCCAAAATACAGAATAGCATATACTTGCTTTTCACATCAGTGAGTATCCAATGGCTAAAATAGCTTGCTATTATGTACTTGTTACATGAAGCTGTGTGAAAAGAAAAACTGAAAAGGTGAGTGTATAGAATTTTAGTGAGATAAATGAAATTAACTGGAGTAGTTACAATTTTCAGATTTGTCTTTTATCTTTTTTATTACATGCAATGAAACAAAGAGAGCGATTATAACTGACATCTTTTCTGTGATAATTGTGTAGTTGTCTGGGGAAAAGAGAGACAGCAACTCACATTTCGATAGCAGCATACAATAACCTTGATATATTGGATATTATTGAGGTGAAAAAATATGCAAGTACAGACAAGGGTGAGGAAAAGCAGAGAGACAGCGATTCACAACTGGGTTCCAACGCTTAGTGACATTGCTTGTGTTGGTAATGGAGGTGTTTCATGTAAAAAAGCTATGAAAAATCCAATTAATCATGTTATCTGAATAAAATTTTAGATTTACAAGTAGGTGGGCATGTGTAGTGCAGCTATATTTGGAAAATTTAAGGAAGGACAGAAGCATGACAACATACAAAATAACCCACTAAACTAGTAAGTCCCATGAAAAGCAGCCCCCTTAATAACAAATTAGATACATAATTATGCATTCTCTTGGGCTTATATCAATGACATTTTACAGATCACAAATATTTAATGGCACTTTTCTCATGCCCGACAACTTGCTTTATACATTCCACCTTTGAAATTAACTAGCCAAAATAAAGAAATATTTTTCTGTATTCTATTTAGTAAGTAATTCTCAGTCTAGTTCTATAATCAGCAATGTTTTGCCAAGCAAGCCTGTGACTCAGGGTGGACACAGCAGTGAACTCAAAGGCTGATTCAGGTGGTAAAAAAGCAGATGTTGGGATTGGATTGAGAGTGGAAAAAGAGTTAGGAGCCTCAGCACACTCAGAAATGCACAGTGCATTCAATGTTTACATAATTTCAACATGTAAAGGATTTCCTCCATTTTTTCTCTCTCTGTCAATGAAGCTCAGTATTGCTGCAATCTTTATAGTACATATATCGGCACCTATGCTAACCTACTTAGGAATTATGAAATAGCTGTTGCACAGTTTACAGCAGACACAGCCTTTGTAGCTAACAATCAAAATAAAAACATGGAACCTTCATTCCAGGGAAGGAGGAAGAACAAGAGTAAGCACAGTAAGATATACTATGCAGTCTACAGTCATGCTCTGATCATCAAGGCACATTATACTTAAAGCAAAAGTTGCAGAGTACAAGAGGCAATGCATATTACAGTTAGTCCTTAGTGGCAAGCAGTATAGTAAAAGGCTGATGGTGTATTTTTGAGGTCAAGCAGCAACACCAAATAACACTTTATTTCCACTATGAATATGAAAACAAAAATTTAAAAAAGCCCAAGTAAGCAAGCATACGCTGACTCAATCACTGTGAAACACCATGAAGTGAAATCTCAAAATGAACAAAGACCTTTAGCATCCTCATGACTGAGCATATTAAAGAAAGCAATAAGACCTGTATGTGGTAAAATGACTTCAGAAGAAAAGTAATGGCCCATAAAATGAAGGGAGATTTGATTGAGATGTAAAATAGCAGGTGAAACTTATGTTCAGGTGATGTTGACCCATGAATAATAATATAATCCATATAAATGTGAAAACCTAGAAGGTCTAACATTACATTTTGAAAAGAAAAAACAGCTGGTGAAATTTTGTAAGGTACATAGGAAAGGTATAATAAGCTATGTTGAGTAATAAAAGCAGTGTAATCTAGCTGCTGTTATTTACCTGGTGATATGCACTAGCAAAATCTATTACAGAAAATAGACATGCAATCCTTACTTTGGAAAGTGGCTCATCAGTATGCAGTAGTAGGATGGAATCCACAGTATTGGTTTTATTACGCTCCCAGGGATACAACCAGGAAAAGTATGTTTAACTGTTTCTACTTCTATCTAGGATGTCTGATATAAAATGCATCTTTTTTCAATGTTTCATTCCTGTAGCCAGTTTTATTTACAACCCAAAGGCTATGACTACTAAGCAACACATAACCCAGCATAACACATGCTGCACATTGGTAAAACTCGAAAAATAGTGATACACGTTTGCTTTCTTTGCTCTATTTGTGTTTTTATCCTACACACTGCCATTTTGATTTGTATGCTACTTCATTTTTAATGTAACACATGTGTATTACAATTACACTTCAAAAAAATATGCAAAGAGATGCAAAAAATACTGTCAAAACATTATTCCTTACTGACAAGGAAAAATTGATTACATCCTTCCTGCTTACAAGTTTGACCTCCATATTAATTTTACAGGAAGCACAAATGGTGCCATGTTTCTTTTTACAAACGTGTACATAAGGCATTTTCATAAAACATATTACATTTTTTCAATCCATAAATCACAACTTCACAATAATGTCGAACTCCCTTGACCCCAAAAGATTCAGTGTAAGGGCAAGGAGGGGGAACACTATTCAGCCAGGATGGAATCCCTATTATTCTTCCAGGACCATATGTTCAACTGTTGGATAGCGTCTCCATTCCAGCAGGTCACCGCTCAATGATATTTGCAACCAGAACCATGAATCTACCCCAACCAATTCTTGTGTTACTATTACTAGTGTGGAGGGCATAACCATTAGGCATATTTGAAAAGAACTTTTTTACCTTTCCATATTCAAGCTAAAATCATTGTTACCTCACCCTTGCTCTGAAAAGAACTGGTGACAAATTCTACCCATCCTGATTTCTTTAATAGCTTTCAAAAAGACATTCTTCATATTGTGATGGATGTCCGGCAAGAGTTGCCGGCCCTCAACCCCAGGCCGCCAGGAGGAGCTCTCCCGACAGCATGGACGTGCCCCGAGTTCCAGCAGGGCCTCATGGACTGCTGGATACCTTGGGGACCACAAGGAGTCACTATAGCGAGGCTCGTAGACTCCTATGTGCCCTATAACCTGGAAGTGCGTCCTGGTCACGTGAACGGGAGGAATGACGTACTTCCAGGTTGAAGAAAAGAGAAGTTTTACCTGACCCGGAAGTGATAGAAAGTCATGTGGACTGAGGGACAAACACTTCTGGGTCAAGGAGTATAAAGGACTATGGGAAATCCCAGACGGACGAGCTGAGTTGGGAGGCAGGGTGGCTAAGCGTCTGGGAGTGGAGGATTGGTTTATTAATTATTGTATTGTTTATTGAGAATTGTGGAGAGGAGCGTGCTTTGTGCACTTTATTATTATAATAAATATCATTATTGGACTTTTACCTGGTGTCTGACGTGTAGTCTGAGGGTACAAGGGTGCGAGCGAACCCTAATCTGTCGCAATATCAATTCAAAAATCCATAAACACACAAGCTTTGGCTTCGTTGTTAAATCTAGAGACTCCTCCAACTAACATTAAATGGAAGGCCTCTTTTTTCTGCTTTATGGCATTTCTTACTGCTGATTAGAGCCAAAGGGCCCTTAGACTGCCGCCATGACAGGCACTAACAAATTTTTACTTTCAACTTCTTGAAGCTACCTCTACTTCCAAGGACTTGAACAGAGTATTTTTAGACTTCCTGTTCTTGCTCTCTCCCAAGAAAACAAGTGAAAATCTTCTGAACTTGAGAGTTGAACTCCATAATGGAAACCAACAACCTTTTGCGGACTGCTTCTAGCAACTGCCTCCACTAATAAGGTTTGGGGCATAGTTCCTGCAGGTTCCAAGTCCATAGCTTTGCTCAAGATACATGAAGAACTCCTCCAGAGGTGAGAGCTAAACTCAACCCAAATAGAGACATCTGCTAGTTGTTTCCTGTATTATCATCATTGTTCATTTGGCTTACCTGGTCTGCCCAACCGAAGAGCTTAACATCTTCCAGTGCCTGCAATATACAGCTTTAAAACAAATGACATGAGTTCAGTGTTGATTATTGAACTTGGTTTCAATGTAGTCTGGTGACAGTTCTGCTTATAAGTAACTTAATTTTCAGACATGGTGTTCATGGCATACCTTAAATAAAACAGAAATCCAATAAAATAATCAGTGCTTAGATGCAGATCAGGTAGACCATTGATCCAATATCATGCCACTCCATGTACTGTACCTCCACTGTTCCGCACATGTTAAGTCACCAGAAAAGACAATGTAATTTACAGATTGTACTTTTTCAATAAATAAATCTAATGTCTTGTAAAATGCCCGAAAACTCTGAATAATTTACAGGGTAAGTAAACATCAGAATTTTGACCTCTAAAACTGTGGAGACATTTTTCCTGAGGCTACTTCAGAGTAGGAGAGAGATCATTCTTGAGTAAGAGGTCTTGCTACAGGTCCAATGCTGTGCATGAAGGCAAACCTGAATAAACCTACATGGTATTCTTCTACATTCTGCACGTGTTCCAGCTCCTTTTCTACCACATAATTTATGTTCCATGTGCTACGAGGCAATATCCATGGCCAAGGTATATTATACCTGCGTCTTTCCAATTCCTGTCCCTGTATTACAATTATTGCCTTTTAGGTAATGATCCACCATGATGGCTCATTTCCTAGTTGCATGGCACTTGCCAAAAAACACCTTTCCCAGGCCTGACCTTTTAGATGGTAACTGTATCTATTCCATTCGAAGTAACATTGTCTTTGATATAACTGCTGCATCTAGCATGAGGACGATTTGTGATTTCTTCTTTGCCTAAGAAACTCTACAACTCTACAACTGAGGCATGCAAGCCACCCCACCATGTCAAGGTCACAATTCTAAAGTAAGTCTGATAAGTAAGTAAGTCTGATAAAGACAAAAAAAATGTAGCAATTTCATCTAAATAATGTATGCCATGTTGTGTTGTCTAATTTCTTGCCTTATTTAAAAAAAAAAAAAAGTAATAAAATAAAATTAAAAATTGCATTCAGCATTAGACATTGTGATGGACGGCCGGCAGCTCAACCTGGCCAGGACGCCCCGAGAATGAAAGGATGGGAGAAGGCAGCAACGTTTGGACACTGCCTCCCCCAGGATGCTAGATGGCAGCTCCCTTGGAGTATAGCAGTGCCTCAGATTTCCGCAGGGCATCCTGGAACTTGGAGTTCAGTTTCTCAGCCCTGTTGGGTGCCATGGGTGCCACCAGGGAGAGCTGTCGAAGGACCTGGGGAGTCATATTTTCCCTATAGCCCAGAAGTACTAATAGATCATGCGGACGGGAGCCCCAAAGTACTTCCAGGCTGACTAAAGAACCAGAGTTGTCCATGTGGCCCAGATTTTCTGGCAAGTCATGTGGGAGGAAGAACAGAAGCACTTCCGGGTCGGGCACTATATAAAGGATTGCTGAAGACCCAGTAAGTGAGCCGGAGGAGTATAGAAGAGAACAATGTATATTATTGTGATGATTATAGTTTATTGCCAGCTTATTGTGGCGAAGATGCTTCTGGGCACTATAAAAAGAAGAAAATAATTAAATACCTTCTTGGTGCTTTTAACCTGTGTCCAGTGTATCTGTCTGTTGGGGTTAACGGGATGACCGTGACCCCTAGCATCTTAGAACATCTTAATTTATTCTTATAAACTATACTGCTTTATTGATAGGATTTACCTGAGCCGTCTCCATAGCTGCCTTTCAGAATTTGATCAGATATATTTGAATATACAAAATCAAGATATAAAATACATTTGGTTTCAACATACGAAATAAATATTTCAAACTAAAGGGTTTTATGTTTCATGGTGAAGCTGAGGCATTTGTCATATTTTTAAAAATAGAATATTTTGCTTGTTGCATGCGTCAAATAGAATTAAACATTAAAACGTCCGCACAGTATGTATCCACAAGGTTTCCTTTGTAATATCATGTAAAAATATTTTTGTTCTCCCCAGGCTGCAAAGACAAGCAAATATGAAAACAACTCTCATTCTGGCTGGTATAATATCACAGATGGCAATGCCTTTCCTATACAGTAGTTGTGCAGTTTTCTCCATTTTTTCCAATAATTATCTTGCTTGTGTACCCCTGTCCTGGGTGATGAAGGGCTGTCAGGATCACTCCAGTAACTGTTCCTCTCATAACAAGCTGACCAATGTGCTCCCTGTGATGATATCTCACAGAAGGTGCTACTGAGATTCCAAAGCCATTGCTGTGTTTTATCCAGCCCTTGAATGTGTTGATTTAGGACTGTGTCTGCAGGTTTTCGGAGTTGAATTTCTTTAGTGTGGACACTCTTCCAGTGTGCATATTATCTCCCCTGCTGCTCATGATTTCCATGGGCAGGTTATCTTGATTTGTTGGACAAATCCAGTTTGGTGGAATACTATTGAAGTTTGCCTCACATGTATTATGCTATTAGCAACCCATGACACCCAGCTAGTTATAATTATACTGTATAAATGAGCATGTTTAAGCAGGTGGCCACGGGCTCCAGCAGGGTTGAGCTTCTAAGCTCTAAATCCGTGGCCACATTGTGAGCCAGGGGGGTTGCCTTCTCGTGTCCCGGGGAAGGTATTGCCGTGAATATGTCCTCTCCCCCAGTCCTTCCATCACCAGGGGTGCCTTGGCCACCCACCACAATGGATATCCCTGAAACAAACTCCAATTAAGAACAGAAAAACTTTTAAAAATATATTTATATGAGTCCATCCAATCTATTTCCCAAATCTAATTTATCTATTACAGAAATGTGAGAATTAGAAAGGAAAACATTACTACTGCAAAAAGTGGAACCAAGTTGGCATTGCCTTCTTTTATTTGGCAAGGCAAATATAACTTTCATTGCAGATGAAGGCCTGGAAAGCTAAAATCTGTGCTTCACACTTAACAGCAATCCTATCCTCTAGCCAAGCTACATTCTTTAAGAAAGTTAAGATGATTTTTTTTTTGAGATTATAGCATACACCTCTAAGTATGCAAGTTACTTGCATACACAACGTTTTGCAACTAAGCAGTGTTAACATATTGTTGACTGTGGGATATGGCCGGCCTTTCATCCGGCCAATACCCCCAGGCCGCCAGGTGGCGCCCTGCATGCAACATAGAGGTGCCCCGAGTTCCAACAGGGCATCATGGACAGTGGAGTTTTTCATCACAGCCCTGCTGGATACCATGGGGACCTCCAGGGGACGCTGCAGGAAGACAAAGAGACTGTGGATTCACCTATAACCCGGAAGTACGTCTTAGTCAAGGTGTACTTCCGGGATGAACAAGAGGACTTTTTATCTGACCCGGAAGTGATAGGAGGTCACATGGACTGAAGGATTGGGAACACTTCTGGGTCAAGCAATATAAAGGACTGGGGGAAATCCCCAGACGGGGAGCTGAGCTGGGTGCAAGGGTGGCAATGCGTCTGGGAGTGGTGGATTGATTATTGTAGTGAGTATTGATTACTTAATGAGTATTGTGCAGAGGAGGTTGCTTTGTGCACTGTGTATTAATAAAAAGTCAAATTATTGGACTTTTACCTGGTGTCTGCCGTTTGGTCTGAGGGTTCAAGAGGACGACAGCGCCCTCTATCTGTCACACGACATATTGGTAACATTCTATATGCATACTTTCAGGCACATAACAGGTCAGCAATGAGAGTCACTTAAAACTCTCTTTTACACTAATGGAATTCAGCAATCCATTATCACTGAAGAAAAAGTTAGAACTGAAGAAAAAGGAAGAACTTAAGTAAAAGTTCAGCTAAAACAAATAGTTAACAGAACCTTATCCTCAGTACAATTATTTCACATTAAGAAAGAAACCAAAATATCAACTGTACCAGTAAAGTCTCCCTATGGTATATAAAAACATTTGGACTAAAAATTGCCTCCAGCCTTTAAGACAACAAGAACCAAACAAAGACTAAGTATACTTATAGGTGTGCGCTTATAGTTGTGAAGCTACAACCACATGTAGCAGGATATGCTTATAAAATCACTACTCTTTCTGTTCTGTTTTTATGTCTGATAATTGGTGTTATAAACAATTAAGGTACAGGATGTCTCAAAAATATATTAGGACCAGTGATACATACATTATTTTTTTCTGAGATCAAATTACATAAATTGGTTTGTATATATTTAATTGTAAAGTCAGTATTCAGGTACATAGCATGAATGCTGTGACACATGACATCTTATAAAATTGCTCACTCTTTGAATCTATGTATTGTTGAACACATCTCCTTAAGTGCCGGCCTCAGCATTCTGCATCATGTTATTTTATAACCTTACTGTTTCAAGTAACCCCTCTGATTGTTTAGGACACTATATTTGTAAGACTCTGGCAGTTATAGCATCACCATTTTCAAACTGATTATGAAAATGTACATTTCCAAGATTAAAATCTCATTTTCTAACATAATTACAGCTACTGCTGGCCTGACTCTCTCTCTCTCTCTCTCACACACACACACACACACACACATACACACACACAAAGCCAACGATCAATCATCTCAATCATCTTGTTGACTAAATAACCAGAAATTCTGGAAAAGGGTTCAATAGACAGATCGTGAGCCATATTTTCACGGGACTTTAAGTCTTTAATTAAAGGTTAAGGGAAATAAAGCTCATAAGAAATATTTGAATAAAAAGAAGGCGTGCACCAAGATTTTATGCTATTAGTTATTTTGTTTATTATGTTTTAGGTGTGGATAATATTTATCAATTGCATATTTTAATATTATTATTATCAAAAACAGGTAACACAATAAGTTAAAAATATTAGATATCAGGTAACAAAAAAAGTAAAAATTTTAACATCTCTTGCCCTACGTGTGCCATCTGCACCTTTTCTCTGTATCCACAAGTGTCTGAACCTCCCCTGACTGGCATTCCCTCCGTCAAGCGTGTAAAGCATTTTTCTTAGGTATTATTTTTGAGGCCTCTTTCTCACCTCCTGTCTGCCTCCTGACTGTCCTTGACTCTCAGAGTGCCTCCTATGCTTTTACTCTTCCTTGTGTGTCTCACACTTCCAGTTCCTCTTTTGACCGTATCAGCAAAGTCAAACTGACTACTCACACTAAAGACAAACTGTAAAATCAGATTGCTCTGAGGGCAGGACACACACAGCCCTTAGTGTTGTATTATGTAGTAGATTATAATAATAATAAAACAATTTTTTTTTTTAGTATAAATAAATATGCATGCTCAGTTTGGTTTCTAAAACACTTGTCTAAAAGTCTGCAAAGCCCCTCAATTATAGGGGCAGCTGTAAAGCTGCTAAGCAGGACTTAGATCTTTTATATTAATTGTTAAAAAGATCTATTATATTAATTGTTAAACTATTTTCTGCATATACAGTATTAATTAAACAGTAACTGATGTATTCATTAATTCATTCATTTTTCAAACCCACTTACTCCATAAAAGAATCAAGGGGACCAGTAAGTTTTGTTTATATAGATATGTTTGCCTTATAAAAATCATTTACACAATAAGCATAACAATCTAATCACCAATAGCAGCACAGTATGATAGTTAAAATAAAATGGATAGGAGAATGGATGGATGGATGCATGAATACATACAAAAAGCCAAAAAAAAGATGAGTGATGAGGAATATTATGGGCTTTTAGTAACAGAGATCATTTACAATTATTCCATTAAATATTGAATCTGCTTAATCAGGTTCAAGGTCAGGAACCAGCATTTGATGGGGGTTCCATTATTCACAATTTATGTTCATAATAATTGTATAGTCTGTTTTAATTAAATAATTTGCTATAAATCCTACACCTTCTGTCTTTGGGAAAAAAATATTATAAATAAATTCTCTACCTTAAGGAACTGAATGACAGAGGAAAAGGATAAACAGCAGTGCTCTGGCACCAAAAATCAGTTTGAGATCAGAAGAAATACGAGTGTGTTAGTAGTAGAGAGTAAAGATTCCCTGCAGGTTTGAGTGGCCATTTCTGCAAATTAAGTTGCTTGATTTAGTTAGAAATCACACAGTACCATCTAGGGGGAAGTCTGTTTGGTTCCAACATTATGTGGCAGGTCATTGAACCCAAATGCATGTCTCTAGTCATTAAAAGCTATTTGCAGCAAAAAGAAGAACAGGGTATATGGTTACAGATGGTATGGCCTTCAAAAACCACTGATCTGAACATAATCAATGCTGGAAAAACAGAAGTATGCAAGACAGAAGAACTGGGGCAAGTTCTCCAAGGTGCTTTTAACAAAATACCCATTGTTTTTATAAAACTCTAGGAGAACCAATGGGTATCCACACTAGATATTAAGTTGATTTAATTTTTTTAAGAAAATTGTTATTCTGAAACATGTCATTTCTTTGTTTTTAAAAACATCTTTTACAGAATTATTTTAAATGTACCTGCTTTTGACTTTTAATAAATTTGCAAACCTTTCTGAAAACATGTTTTTTCACTTTGTCATGATGGGTTATTGAGGTAGACTGACTGGCAAAAATGGCAAATTTATCTGTGTAAAACTAAATCTACAATAGCAGAAAACTAAAATGTCTTAATATACTGAATCCACTGTGTATGTGTGTATATATTTTGCATATGTATTTTTACTGAATATTAATGAAATACAATATTGAAATAATGATATGCAGAGAAACCCATCTCAGAACAATACACAGAGAAAATCAAAATGGTTTATTGAGAAGAGCTGAAAGTTCCAGGAAGAATATATTACAAACCTGAGGCAGAGGGTTATATAATAAAAACAGCAAGAACAATGCCCCTCTTAAGCATTTCTACATACACAGTCTGCTCTGGCAGCCTTCAATGTTTTGTCTGAGGCATGGATTCCTCCAATGGTCCAGACCAAAGTTTGGGATGGCTCCATGGCATCACATTTGGTCTATGTCCACATTCAGAAAGCAGCAGCATCACCAGCCAGTCACTGAGAACGAATGAGGTGACCGTTCGAGGGACACTGCAAGGCTGTGTGGTGGCGGGCAGTGTAACACCTCCCTCTGCCCCATCCAGCCTCCGTCCAGTCAGGAGCAGTAGCTGCGGCGGCGTGGCGGGCGGGCAGCAAACCGCCTCCTTCTGGTCCATCAAGCCTCCATCCTACACACAAGCGCTTGCTGCGCACAAAGCCGCCCACTGAAAATGAATGGGGTGCGGCCCCCACCGCCCCATTCATCAACCAGAGCCGCTGAGGGACGGACACTACACTGTGCAAGCAGCGAAATCGCCCCCCTCCAGCAGCGTTCCCAGGCCGAAGATGACGGAGAGGCAGTTACTAAGGAGCCTGTATCACGTCCCCCTGACAGATGAAGGAGCAGCTGCAGCCCTGTTCGTAAGTCGTATGTCCGTAACTTGGGGACTACCTGTGTGTGTGTGTATATATTATATATACATACATATACAGTAGAACCTCTGGTCACAAACATTTCCGAACATGTACAAATTGGGTTATAATCAAAAATTCTCCATCTGTTCACGACCACACGCTCTGGTGGTGAACAAAAACACTGGCGGCCAGTTCCCTACGCGCCAATGATTTCCCATTCTCAGTTTTCCATTTTCTTTTGTTTGAGTATACAAGGCCTAACAAAGCAGCTGATGTTGCAAAATGAGTTACAATGTTAACCAAGCAGAGGCCTCAAGTGCTGGAAGAGGTGGAAAAATTGTTGTTAGTGTGGTTGAACGAGAAGCAACTTGCAGAGGATAGCGTAAGCGAGGCGATCATATGAGTGGCGAAGGTAAGGAATTTAAAGCCAATAGAGGATGGTTTGAAAAGTTTTGCAAGAGAAGTGGCATTTATTTTTTTTTCCCTGTGCTTAAAACTCATAAAAAAGTGTTTACAGCAAGCGGCTCGTAAGGATCTAGCACAAACTCTTACAATGTTAGTTTTCTCTGTTGTTCAAGGTTTTCTCAGTGTTATTCAATTTTTTTACATTTAGTTTACTATTACACTGTGCATTCTATGGTACAGTAGAATTAACTATTTTTGTGCTAAAAAATATATATTTACATACAGTTTGTAGGGTCTGTAATGGTCTGTAATGGATTAATTGTATTTACATACAATCTTATAAGGGAAATTACGTTCGGGTTGCGACTAAATCGGGTCGCGTCCAGAGTTTTGGAACAAATTACGGTCATGACCAGAGGTACCACTGTACATATACTCACAATTCCCCCACCATCCCAAAGGCACAAGCAAAAGACGCTATATATATATATATATATACTATTTACAACAAGCACACAAATATAAACCAATCAAAACAATACAAAGCCCTTCTTCCCCACACAATACGAAACACAGAACACATATCAAAAACAAACTAATGAATGGATGACATAGAATGAGTCAAAAGTAATGAATGTTCTGAATTAAATGAAATACTATTCAATATGATATGTTTGCTCCTTCCCGAAATAAATCAAAACAATCTCACGCGTGAGTCCTCGGCAGTGGTTGAAATAAATCGGGTTTCTCCAAACTGGCTGATGTACTGATGATCCGGTCAATGAAAAAAAGTTGACAGTAAGGTTGCGCAATGAAAAGTAAATGATGATTTTGTGAAATGAATGTGAAACGGCTCCTCTCTCCTCTCAATCTTCCCCTTGATCCTTCGCTCCTGTGGTTTAAATAAAAATATCCCAGATGAAATTGATGCCTCAACAGGAAATACCAGTATTGGAGTCGCTGCCTCCCCTACATCATCCTTCCCAGTTTGTTTTCTGGGGACAACATTTACATAGACACACAACTGACTGCAAAAAAGACGAGACTCAGCACAAGACACACATCAAATATCTACAATCATGTAGCCCCGCTACAAATGTTGGTGTTATTTCAGAAACCATAAGGCCATATTAAACTTTTTCCAGTAGCAAATACTGTTTGATTTATTTCTGTTACAACATTAAAACCACCTGCCTAATATTGTGTAGGACCCCCTAGTGCCACCAAAGCATCCCTGACCTGTCTGTGTATGGAATACACAAGACCTTTGAAGGTGTCCATTGTATCTGGTACCAAGGCATTAACAGCAGCTCCTTTAAGTTCCTAAGTGCAGCCTCCATGGATTGGGCTAGTTTTTCTAGCACATCCTACAGATGTTCAATCTGATTTATATCTGGGGAACTTGGAGGCAAAGTCAACACCTTGAACTTTTTGTCATGTTTCTTAACCCATTCCTAAACAATTTTTGCAGTGTGGCAAGGCACCTTTTCCTGGTGAAATAGGCCATTGCCATCAAGGAACACTCTTAACATGAATGGGCGTACATTGTCTGCAGCAATCTTTAGATGAGCACCAAGAACCGAGGTTTCCCAGCAGAACAATGCCAAGAGCATCACACTGCCTCTGCCAGCTCTCCTTTTTCCCTGTAGTGCATCCTGATTCAATCTCTTCCCTAGGTAAATGCTGCACATGCCAACCAACTGATTCAAAAGAAAACATTATTCATCAGATCAGGCCACCTTCTTCCATTTCTCCACAGTCCAGTTCTGATGCTCATGTTCCTATTGTAGGGACTTTTGGCAGTGGATAGAGATCAGCATTGACACTCTAAGTGGCCCCATACACAGCAATCTGCAATGCACTGCTTGTTCTGACACCTTTCTCTGGCTACTATTACATTTTTAGCAATTTGCGTTACAGTAGCTCTGGAATCAGACCAGATGGACTAGCCATTGCTTCCCATGTGGATCACTGACCCTTGTTTTCCCAAGTTCCTGTTGTCAGTTCATCGGTTGTCCTTCTTTGGACCACTTTTGATAAGTACTAACCACTGCAAATCCGAAACACCTCACAAGACCTGCCGTTTTGGCAATGCTCTGGTCCAGTCATCTTGCCATCACAATGTGGCCCTTGTCAAAGTTGTTCACATCTACTTGCCAATTTTTAATGCTTCCAACAAATCACCTTCAATAACTGACTGTTCACTCGTTGCCTAATATATTCCACCCCTTGACATATGCACTGCAAGATATAATCATTCTTATTTAGCTCACCTGTCAGTAGTTTTAATGTTTTGGTTTATCGACGTATATTTACTTATGTGTCTAATGCAAGATAACTAATTATAAATATCAACATAGAAATATCAAGTATCCAGAGCAAGTAATCACTTTAACAATAAACATATAACCAATTAACAGAAATACATAACACAAGATTTGCTTTAAAACTTGTAACCAGAATATTGTCACAAATAATGATGTAAATTAAATATTAAATGCCCAACAAGACTGACAAAACCAAAGTACTTGTACTTAAGAGGGTGAATTAATTTAGAAGGTAAATCAAAGAACAAAAGAAGCTAAGCAGTCACTCCCACATGGAATCAAACATTTTCCTAGTGATTTAATGTTATTAAGCTGGCACTTGACACAGAGTTCAACCTCTGTGGTATGTCTGCATTTACTGCCTTGTCCTATGAGACATTTAGTCAGTGTTCAATGTGGGGTCATCGTATCATCACACAGCTTGGTGCTGTGAATCACTTCCACAGCAGGAATCAGCTTTTGTCTACTGCCAGGCTAGTACTGAAGTTACAGAATTTTTATGTACATCATCTCAGTGGGGGTTCACTTATGCTGTTTCTTAACCCACGTTTCGAACTGAACTTTTTTTCATATGACTGACAATTTGTAAGAACAAGAGCCAAGAGTCAGCAGTGTCAATAGTCAGGTATAGGTGGCTCTGTTTGGAGAGCAGTAAGGAAAGACAACTGTACAAATGATCTGAATAAGTAACTTGGATAGTTTTCCAATAAAAGCTGTGGTCAAGCCCTACACCTGTAATATCAGTTTGCCTGGTTTCATTTTGAACTGTTAAATTGAATATTTAATTTGGTTTATTAGAAAAGAACACTTAGAATATAGGCTTATGTACAGCTTTCTACATTTTTCTAAACGTACATTAATAAAAGAAAAAAAAATAACATTCTAATATATACAGATATCTAAAAACTTTAAACATAAGAAATTACATATATAGAGGAACATATTCACGTTGGTTTATTCTTTTAAAACTGAATGGATTTAATTTAAGATGTGTCCAGAAAGGAGTAAAGCAAAAACTCTAGATATGAAATGTTTGGGATAAAATAAACCTACAATGATTTAGGGACCTTTACAATCATTACATCAAATATACCTGAGTTTGGGCAACTAGGGTAGGTGCCTGGCCAATAACCCCTCAAATCTTACCACCCCAATCAACACCAACACTACAATTTTCTACAATATAATATTACAACAGTTGTGATGAAATCATATCATGGTCTAAAGCTAATCCATTGATACCATTGTCTACCTACCACTATGAAGTCTTGGTTTCAAGGCCAAGGAAAGTAGTTTATTTGAACTAGCAGTAACTCCAAGTAATAGAGAAGTATCCTACTAAAGAGAATTGTAAAAATACTGGAAAGCACATATATTACAAGGAGTTGTAGCAGTTTAATGAAGAGTTTGCAGTTTTTAATCTAAGGAGATTTCAGACTGATTTAATTGACGAGACTGATGTGGCATCCCATACATTATCCACAGATAACCTAGAACCTTTAAAGCTCTCAGGCTAAAGGCTTTGTCCAAAAGTGACAACAAGACATTCTCTTTGCTACCAGAATGCACTGGAGACTGAGGAAGTGTTCAGATCCCTTCACTTTCTGCACACTTTATTGTGCTGTAGATTTCATTTTTTGCCCATAAATCTACAATCAATAACACATAAGGACAAAGTAAAAAATGTTTTGGAAAATGTTTGCAAAATGTATTATAAATCAAAAACTGAAGTTACTCATTTATAAAAGCATTCAACCCCTTAATTCAGGATTTAGTAGAAGAGTCTTTGGCATAAGTTACAGTTTCAAGAGATTCTGGGCAAGTCTCTACAAAAACTGCACACCAGAATTTGGGCAGTTTATCCCATTCGTCCTGGCAGATCCTCTCATGGTCCATTAGATTGAATAGGAGGAACCCATAAACTGCCAGTTTCAGGTCTTTCCACACATGTTTTATGGAGTTTAAGTCTGAGCTTAACGGACAGTCAGAGATTTGTCCCAAAGCAACTCCAACATTGTCTTATCTGGGTGCTTGGAGCAGTTGTCATGCTGCAAGGTGAACCACTGCCCTAGTATGAGGTTGCATGCAATCTGGAGCCAGTTTTCTTCTAGGACCTCTCTGCATTTGGCTGCATTCATCCTTCCCTCAATTCTGACCACTCCCACTGTGCCTGCTGCAGAGAAGCACCACCATAGTATGATATGGTCACCACCATGCTTCACCATAGGGACGGTATTAGGCAGGTGATGAGCAATGCCTGGTTTTTATCAGACATAGTGCTTGGAGTTCTGCCCAAAGAGGTTTTTTGTCTCATTAGACCAGAGAACATTTTTCTTCAAACTCTCAGAGTTCTTTAAAATGTAATACGTCTTTTTCTGAAGAGTGGCTTCCATCAGGTTCTTCCATCTAAGCAAAGAAATTCTTAAGCTCTGTTAGAGTGAACATTAAGTCCTCAGTTACTTCCCTGACCAAGGCCCTTCTTTTGCAGTTAATAAGTTTTGTTGGAAAGCCAATTCTAAGAAGAGCTGGTGTTTCCAAGCTTTTTCTGCTTCAAAATTATTGAGACCACAATGCTTCTGAGAACTTTCAAAGCTTTAGTAATGGTTTGATACCCTTGCCTTAATATAAGACTCACCATAATTTTACAACAAAGATCTCCAGAGAGTTCCTTGGATTTAATGGTAGGTCTATGTCTTGACAAGCAAGGTGAATTGTGGGACCTATATACACAGGTGGGTGCTTTTTCTAAATGATTTTCAGCCATTTCAATTGCCACAGGTAGATTCCAATCATGTTGTAGAAACATCTCAGTGATAATTAAAGCAAGCAGAATACAATTGACCACACAATAAAGTGTGCAACAAACGAAGCTGTCTGCATACTTTCTGAATTCACTGTATTTTCTAGAACAGGGGTGGGCAATGTCATTTCTGGAGAGCCATAGTATCTGCAGGCTTTGGTTCCAACCCAGTTTCTTAATGAGAAGTCAATTATTGCTGATGAAGCACTTATTGCTTAAGTGACATTTTAATACTTCATTTTAGTGGTCTTGCTTGTTAAGGTTCCCCCACCCTTAAGTGCTTATTTCAGTATTGAAAAGCTGCATTCACAGGGCTGAGGGTTAATTTGTTTCAATCTTATTTTTATTTATATTTTAGGTTCCAGATTGTTTGGATGATATCTTTGGAAAGGAAAAAAATCTACGATATAAGAACCTTACATTGCAGACTAAGAAGCCATAGAATTAAATAAGGTCAAAGATTGACAAGGATTGGTTTCTAATTAAGCAATTGGGTTGGAATGAAAACCTGTAGCCACTGTGGCTCTCCAGGACTGACATTGCCCACCCCTGTTCTAGGATAAAGGTGTTAATTGTTTTTTTTTTTTTCAAAATTAAAAAGGAAGCATCAATTTAGTTCTTACAGCAAAGCTCCACAATAAAAATAACATAGTAATTCTGACGTAACTAAGCAAAATTAAATTTTAATCCCTCTGATAATTTCTTGTTGCTGTTTCTGGAGCTTCTGCTGATTAACAAGACTTTTTTTTTCCCCAAATTACAATTCTCACACCCACTGGCGAAAATGCATCATATGAAAGCACACAGAGAACAGCAAGTGCTGACAAAGGTGTGCAGAAAAAATACATACCCATGACAAATGTGCTCAGTAATGTTTAAATACTTAAGGTAAAGTAATCTTCCTTGTTGAATAATGATACAAATACTTATATAGTATAAATATTAATATTATTTAAATTATTATAAATAAGACTCATGAAAAAAAGAAAATACATACAGTATCATCAAAACAGTCTAATAAACACAGTCTTCACATAGTCTTCAAATGCAGCAGGTAAGTCATCACAAGGAACAAAACTTACACCCAATAATATTTTAAAGTGCAGGTTAAGCTTTTCATTAGTTTTGTAAATGTCTACTAAATTAAACTCTTGCATTTTTTTCCACAGTGATTGACTAAGATGGTCATGCTCAGCAATACCAAAACATGCTGTATTTCATCTTTCAGCAATTTATTTTTTTCACTAAATAGTTATTCAAGTCACTTCATATACACAATATTTTCCTTTGTGGAACTAAAAGTTGTCATTGTAAGCTATACTGGTAAGTAACAGGCAAGAGAGTCTTGTGAAGGTCATCCAGATTTATGAAAATTTAAGTCAACTCTTTGCTATAATTAATGTTTTCTTAATTTCAAGATTTCCAGTGACATTTTGTCATCCACATTCCCACTCTTGTATATTTCATTCTGTTTGTTGCATAATTGATTCTCTTTACATAGAACACTCTCGTATACACATGCATACACATAGATATTTTTAATCAAACATACACTGATGAAAGTTCTTTTTCTAGGGTAATTAAAATTAACACTATACAGTAAATGAAAGGGGACCCGACTACTTATCTCAGTCTATGGACAGCTGAAGTGAATAAAGGTTTTCATTGTAGTATGTAAGTTTAAGAAAGGCTAATTTGCTGTTTAAATTAGACCTTTCATTTCCCAATTTAATGCATAAGATGGAATTCATAATTAGGATTCTGAAAAGATATCAATGTTGGGGGCTTTGTTTTTAGTATCCCTGAGTTCTATTAGTTCAGCTACATGTAGAGTATCAAACTGCGGCAGTTCTATTTTGTTGAGGAATTTACTGTATATATTTATATAACTATCTGTCAGCTCATGCCTCAGGGATACCATGGTGCTATGACTGGTGAGTAGTTTTTCCATTTTATTATTGTGCAAGTCATTAGAAATCATTGACCATGTGGATTAGAAGAACAGCAGATACATGGATGGCACCTTTACTGTCTAGTATTAAATCACAAGGTAAGCACAGAACAGTGGAACTGACCCTTAAGCTGTGCTGATGGATTCACATTGCCTTTCTAAAATGACTGGCTAGTCTAATTTGTGAAGTTTTGTAAATATTATTTACAAAAATTGTTAAAAATAGCTCACTAATGGCCATCTATCAAGAACCTGTGAATAGTGCTGATCAACAAAATTGACCAAAGTGTTTTTTTACATCAAATATGCTGTATTTTCCATACTTGCTGTGTTTTGACTTAGCAGTAGAGTGTTGTACCGTGTTAGCCATAGATTGATACAGGAGAAAGTAGGGTGAAATGACACCTTTTATTGGCTAACTAAACAGATTACAAATTCAAGCTTTCGAGGCATTTGAAAGCTTGCATTTGTAATCTATTTAGTTAGCCAATAAAAGGTGTCATTTCACCCTACTTTCTCCTGTGTTTCGACTTGTAATTCATTCAAAACAAGCTCAAAACTTGAAATTCGCCAAGTGTCTAGCTTTGACAAGTATTTTTTTTTTCCAGCACCAGATGATGCTTTGTGATGCCTCTGTGGCAGCACAGAATTGTAACAGCTACAGGTAGAAGTTCCATACATGTGTAGTATAAGAATGCTGTTTGACCTGCTTTGCATATGTGTGATATCATGACCTGATCCAGCATATTTGCATCTTGCATGTGTTTAAATAAAAAAAAACTAAAAACTTGCATTATTTTCATTAGAGGGGTACATTAGTAATGAATATATTATGAGTAATGCCACCAGATATATAACACTGATGTCTGTGGACTCACTCAGTCTCTTGCGCAGCACTATATGGCTAATTATACACGCATTATTAGAAATGTTGCAGCTAGGGGCCAAAACAAGCTTCAAAAGAGCCTCCTCCTCCACCTCGTTTTGCCAGAGTAGGACCCTGTGAAATAATAATAATAACAATAACAAAGTATTCATTACTATTTACAAGACGTTTCTATATTCGTAATGAAAAAAATTACAAAGCATCTGCGCAAATAGAGCAAAAACAAAAAAAACATTCCAGCTGCATCTTCAATAAATGGAAGGAGCTTGTCCAACGCTGCTGCTTCATGGCACAACCAATATGTGCCCCAAAATCGGAACTCTTTTATTTATTGCTATGGTTGTGCAGTGGTTAGAACTGCTGCCTCACAGCTCAGATCACTTTTTTGGCCAGCAATAATCAGACTTAATCAAAGTTGAATGATGCATCCCTAGCCTTCAAGGACACTTAAAAGACCAATGCACCATTATAATCAATTCAAGGCTAGTTCAATTCATCCTTCTCTTTTGACTTCAATGCAGTTTATGGAGTTCAATGAAATTACTGAAAATTTCTGTGAGTTTGCTGAACTCACAGAAGTGAACTTTGCAAAATTCACTCATCGCTACCTGTGAATAACACGCACATATACTTGTTAACACTAGACTAAGGGATGTTTGCAACTGTGACTGCTGTGAATTTTTGCCTACCTGCTCTATATACAATATTTTTGTTTGGGACTTCTAATATCTGGTGGTGTTAAGATTCTGGGAAATATTTTTTCCCACAAGAATAGAGAATGTGTTTATTGCGATACAGAAACAAGATCAGCCTGTACTTGTTAAAGACGGAAAAATCAAAAAAGGAAGATGGAAATTTTGAGGTAAGGCTGTTATACTTACTAAACATGGCACCGGAGAGTGAAGATTTGTTGCATCTTGATTACTCCATTCAAGTAATTGTACTTTATGCACGTAACAATAATGATCTTGTAAAACTCTAAACCTATTGAAATAATGCAAATTCCTTTTGATAATCTCTTTGCTGTCAGCCTAAATAATATTAAACTAAGGAGTCCAGTTTTGTATTTTGGGCAATATAAAAGGTTTAATTATTAGAGGGTAAAGGATAAGTTTGGTATTTTTCAAGTCACAATTATTCCTTCACAATCACAATCATATATTAATTTGCTACATAAAATTGTGCTTGCAAATGAAGCATTTTTTATACATTTTCAAAAATGCCCAACCTTATCCTTGCATTTCAAAATGGAGGTGAATGGGGTTGGAGTCCAAACATGAAAATAAAAATATGTCTACTTTGAAGCAGCAAAAATTCTGGGGTCTTCTATGCTTCTGAACCATGCTTGTGACAACAAAAGCAAATTGGAAGTAATATATTTTATCACAGATGTTTGGTACTGTTTTCTTGAGGAAAGAATATGTTTCCTGTTTGCTTATCTCCTTGCATAAAATTAGATTAGATAAACATTATTAATCCTATGGGGAATGTCAGAGATTTCCGTAGCTTCAAACTGCATCTTATCTTACTTTTTATCTCTGTGGTTCTGTTTCTTCAATAGTTATATTGTAACATGACTTGTAAAAAAATGATGCCCAGCATGAAAAATGTTGAGTGTCTGATATAGTGGCAGAAGAGTCAGTGTGCCCTGAAATCATCTGATTGAAATACACATCTGCAGTGATTCACAAAGCATATTATGTTTTTATGCCAAATGTACTCAGATGAAATCAAACACTTTTTACAGGCAGTGTTAGCATACATACTGAATCACATACAGACACAGTGGTTTATCAGCAGATAAGTATTCAAATCATATAATGATTTTTTTCCTATTACAGCATCTACTTGTCACCTACAGCATTCTACATTGTTATTTACATAGCTTATGGACCAAGCATAGTGTGTGTTGGTGAAGTGTGCACATAGGAGTTTCATTTGTACATGTACCAATAATTCTGAACTGAAATGTTTACAGTGCATTTCATGTTTTATAAAAGTATTATATTTTTGAACCAGTTAAGGTATCTGCATGTCAATACTTTACTTACAGTGACAATCAACATTCAACTTTTGATACTTTCTACTGAGAAAATTAAAAGGGCAGATTATGCCATTGAGCCAAACCATGATCAAACCGACTGATACACCACAAACCAGTAGCAGCAAACATTATAGTGCATGCTGAGTGATCATAAGTGTGACATGTTTTTAGTGATTATTGTCTAGTTGTCTTACAGAACAGAGACAACAATTCACAATCAGATATAATCATGAAATAATGCCAATTGTAACAGCAGTTGGAGATGACTTTTCAAAGCGAAACGATACCCTTTGGCCTGAAAGGTTGCTATGGGGAAAGACGGGCAACTAGGAGAACATACAGCCAGTCTCCTGAATCTCACACAAATATTTTTATTTTCCTTTTTTCCTTCCTTAAATGACATAGTTGCACTTTTCAGTGTGTGCAGTGTTCAGACACAAATCAATATTTAATAACAGTCATGGATGTATTATGTAAGTCTTAAGACTTTCGTTTTTACATTTGGACCTCAGCCCCATCTCCTCCATTTTAACATACAAGAAGAGGCTAGGTATTTTTTTTAATGTATAAGAAAGCTTCATTTTAGAGAATAGTTTCATGTGGTATATTAATATATAGCATGATAGCATGTCTGTAAAGAAATAACTTGAAAGTTAACAAAGATATCCTTTAATTATATCTCAAATGTATTGATTGTCATGTGTTATTCAATACAGAATTTTCTAAACTTATTTAAACAATTTTCATTTGGGAGTCTTTTGGCATTCTGTATTGATGCTGCCCATATTAATACAAGGATACCTTGTACTTTTTAGACATATTGTCCGCCTCCTAAAGCTTGTTTGTTAAAGTTTCCTATAATACAATTAACCTATTTTAAATGAGTACCATACAATGTATTACTGTCTATGTGAACTGACACATTGTGAAAGTGCTATTATTTACTGTCTCATTTTGTCTTCTTGTGCCCATTTAATGCAGACAGTCCAGTAGCTGTCAATTACTTTTGCATTCTGTTTTGTTAATTTTATTGAAGGAAGCACTCACATTAAATTATTTATGTAAGTGTGCATATTTCTTGTCATTGGTGCATATTTTTTTAAATCTGTGTATCTTATTTTGTGCTACCTGGTAATGTCTTTTAGTTCAGATTATGTGGTTATGTTGCAAACTTGTGTAATTTAAAAGCATCCATGCATTTTTTATTCCATGTAATCAAAGGCAATCAAGGTTGCTGGTTAAAATCTCGTAAATGCCAGATGTGATTCCACTCCGTTGGGCCCTTGAGCAAGGCCCTTAAACTGCAATTGCTCTGTCCTGGGTATGACGTTAACCTGCATCCATCCCTGCAAGCATTTCCTCCAACTTATACAACATTTTGGGGTTGGTGGCAGGATTGGCACTCCAGCCACTGAAAACAAAACTCATACTGCTCCATTACATTTGAACTAGTGTGGTGCTGAGGTGTCATCCCTTGCATGACTGCATTTGGGTCCTAATTTGAGATCCTGAGGTGGTTCATCATGTGCTAGTTGAAATAATACCAGCTAAGTTTAAAATTATTAATTATGCTTGTTATTTATGATTGCTTTGTTGTTATTTTGCTGGCATTGTGGTTTTGAGGTGGTACTATAAGTAGAATTAGTTTTCCACAATGCATTTCCTGGCATTGAACTCTGTTCATACTTGGAGCTAATGCTCCTTGCTGGACAGTAAGGTTGGTGTGAATGTATCTTGACAACCCAAAGGCTGATGGTTGTTTTTCAACATTGTATTCTCTTTATTTTATTCAACCTACAAACTGTACTGAGAGAGAGAGAGAGAGAGAGAGAGAGAGAGAGAGAGAGAGAGAGGGAGTAAATCAAGATGAATTGACAATTTTTTTCTAGTCATTTATTTCACAACACTACAATGCAGGAAACTTTGCCATATGTGATTAAAATTATGGGGCTAGTTACAACAGCATCTAACAAACACACCTTGCAGAAAAATCATAACTTCATCATTACACACACCTAACTCCATTCATAACAAATTTCCTGCAATAAAGAAAAAGAAAAACAGCAAATGCTACAATAGTCAGTAAACCTATACTGACCATCCTGTCATAATGATTCATTGATTTGATTATTTCTAAATTCACAGAAAGAGTAAAAGAGGAGACAAGACCAAAAAATGGTTTGTTTTTTCATCCAAGAATTAGGTCCTGATATAACGATTTTCCATGGACTGAGCTGAATAGTCCTGAAAGATTCCATTTATATATGTACTTTGCCTTGTGCCCAGTGCTGCATGGGTAGGCATCAGCTTCCCATATCTGTGAAATGGTTAAGTAGATTATACAAACTATGGATGGAACAATAGTCATTTTAAATATAGTACATCAATATTACAGAGTGCTCAGTGTATAAATAGTACTGTGATATAGTTAAATACACTTGTTCACCTTAATGTTTGTATATGATACTGACTGTATACTAATATACTATACAGCTACTACTTGATTTTATATCTTAACAATTTTGAAACATCACAGAAACATTTACATTTTTTATTAATTATTGTATAAGTAATATGCAGTTACAAATGTAGGATCTAAGTGTTTACCAAAACAATATATATATATATTGTGGTGATTATTCTTGCCATAATAGTACTTCACAAAAACAAAGTTTTGGGGACCGTCCCCGTATATTGTTGTCCAGACAATAAAGAAATAAAACAATTCAAAGTCTTAATTCGAACAATGAACATTTTACTGAAGGAAAATGGCAGATTTATAAAAAAAAGGATTATGGGACAGAAAATGGTTGGCAGGAAGTGACGTTGCAGCAGGAACCAGAACCAACGTCATCATGATGAGACAGAAGTGAGGTGATTTAATGGAGCCGGAATTGAGGTCATCATGGTTTGCCGGAAGTGACGTCATTGCGACCATTTTGGAACCCGGAAGTTGAGGGAATTATTTTTCTTCAGGTTTTCTGTTGACGAAAAGAAGTTTAGGTAAGCACCACCAACCCTTTGTCTCGCGATATTTCACTCACCTTTAGGCTATTTGACTGCCTCCTAATTGCACGTGTGACAATATATATATATATATATATAT
>JANRMT010062833.1:4214129-4251301 GCA_026402145.1 Polypterus bichir lapradei | reverse complement strand
GTGCGCTCAGTTTATCAGCAAAGTGCGTATTTGGGAACACCGTAGTGACGACTTGGTTCAACATTACTTGGCAACAGGGAAAGTGGGGCAAGTTGCACTGGTGCATTTGTGTCTCCCATAAAAGCAGCTTCACTTGAAATCACTTTGTGATTGTGCACGGGTAAAAACGTCCGCTCAAGTGTCAGATTCTTATTTAATTCTTCTGCTTTCTGTATCTTCTGCATTGCATTCAGGTCTTTCAGGTTACCCTGATGTTTTGTCTCATAGTGCCGTCTTAGATTAAATTCTGTAATTACAGCCACATTAGCTCCACATTAGTTCGGCAAGGCAGCTGAAGCGCTGCATTATGGGATCTGTAGTTTATTGTGTTACCAGCGCTTCATATACCCGGGCCATTAATAACAATAATACAGTA
This sequence comes from Polypterus bichir lapradei, assembly GCA_026402145.1. Classification (NCBI taxonomy): domain Eukaryota; kingdom Metazoa; phylum Chordata; class Cladistia; order Polypteriformes; family Polypteridae; genus Polypterus; species Polypterus bichir. Next base: position 4,250,886 of record JANRMT010062833.1, on the reverse strand, counting down.
TATAAAATGATCTCGCGGGCCGGATATAATTACACGCCGGGCTGGATGTGGCCCGCGGCCCTGGAGTTTGACACATATGGACTAAATAGAACTTGAAAAGATATATTTTTTCAAATGTGATCGCGCAATTCAGATAGAGTTGACGCGCACTACAGCCTGCATGCCTCAATAAGTCATCCTCCCCTCGCTCTTACTTTTTTACCGATCATCTAATGAATACACTGAGTATGGCTTTACCAAAACAATCATTGATTGCGAATAAAGTATCCATTATTCGAGTATGTAGATCGGGGTATATCTATACTAATAAACGGCAAAGCCCTCACTCACTCACTCACTCACTCACTCACTCACTCACTCACTCACTCATCACTAATTCTCCAACTTCCCGTGTAGGTAGAAGGCTGAAATTTGGCAGGCTTATTCCTTACAGCTTCCTTACAAAAGTTGGGCAGGTTTCATTTCGAAATTCTACACGTAATGGTCATACCTGGAAGCTGTTTTTTCTCCATTTACTGTAATGGAGATGAGCTTGAAACCCGTGGGGGCGGGGTTTGACATAATCACGCCTCCCACGTAATCACGCAGTACGTAGAAAACCAGGAAGAGCCCCAAAAAGCGCTGAAGTAAACATGCATTATATAATTGAGAAGGTAGCGAAACAATAAGAAGCGAGCGAGTGATATATACAACCATATTCATGAGTTCTACTACTTCGGAAACAAAGCACAGTGTAAACCTACACTTTAAATTAAGTTCATAGACAGGCTGCCGCTGGCGTTTGTAATTTAGTGCCTGCCCATATAAGGCCGTCCGTCAGCGGCAATCCAATAGCAAACTGCCACGGGTAAATTATTCACGGGTGTAGGACTGTGCTTATGGAGAGGAAGATGAGATAGTCAGGGTGGTGTTTGGCACAAACTCAGCGAAACTGCGAGAGAAAGTTTTAAGTACCGGGACTTCGGTAGCATTAGATACAGCCATGGACATAGCACGACATGGCAACAGCACAGCTGGGAAACTTCGATGCATGAACACCGAGCGGCTCATGTGAACTGACGCAGTGCACAGCCAAAAAGCAAGAAACCGAATTACACAATTGAAAAGGCAGCAAAAAAATATGAAGCGTCTGATACATACAAGATAAGTATGTAATAAGTACAGCTACTGCAGAAACAAAGCACACGGTGGAAAAAGTGAATGTCCCGCTAAAGGAAGACAGTGTTAAAAAAAAACCCGTGCATGCAGTGTGTCAGGTCTCAGATAAAGAAGAAGACGAGCTGTTTATTGATGCAGTAAGAAACGAATCTTTTTCATAGCTTATTTAACACACTACGTCTCCGCTGCGATACGCGGGTATATATATATATATATGTATATATATATATATATACCCTGATCTACATACTCGAATAATGAATACTTTATTCGCAATCAATGATTGTTTTGGTAAAGCCATACTCAGTGTATTCATTAGATGAACGGTAAAAAAGTAAGAGCGAGGGGAGGGTCACTTATTGAGGCATACAGGCAAAACCACATTAGCACGCGGGCTCGATGTACGAAAAAATATATCTTTTTCAAGTTCTATTTAGTCCATATGTGTCAAATTCAAGGGCCACGGGCCACATCCGGCCCGGCGTGTAATGAAAAAGAAAAGGGAACATTTTAAAAATAACGTAACATGACTGTCAATATACAGTATTTGTTTTGTGAGTCTTACTGATTGTTGCTGTCATCAAGGATTTGATTATCATTTCTTTCAATCAGGTTCGTATTTGTAGGATGTGTTGTGTTCAAGTTACATTCCGTGTTTGTCAATCGTTGTAAAGATGACAGGTTTCATTCATCGATTCGTTTCTTACTGCATCAATAAACAGCTCGTCTTCTTCTTTATCTGAGACCTGACACACTGCATGCACTGGGTTTTTTTTACACTGTCTTCCTTTAGCGGGACATTGACTTTTTCCACCGTGTGCTTTGTTTCCGCAGTAGCTGGATTTATGAATATGCTTGTATGTATCATTTATGAATATGCTTGTATGTATCAGACGCTTCATATTTTTTTGCTGCCTTTTCAATTGTGTAATTCGTTTTTTTGGAACTGTTGTTTTTCGTCTGTGCACTGCGTCAGTTCACGTGAGCCGCTCGGTGTACATGCATCGAAGTTTCCCAGCTGTGCTGGTGCCATGTCGTGCTATGTCCATGGCTCGAAGTCCCGGCACTTAAAACTTTCTCTCGCAGTTTCGCTGAGTTTGTGCCAAACACCACCCTGACCATGTCATCTTCCTCTGCATAAGCACAGTCCTTCACCCGTGAATATTTACCCGTGGCAGTTTGCTATTGGATTGCCGCTGACGGACGGCCTTATATGGGCAGGCAGTAAATTACAAACGCCAGCGGCTGCCTGTCTATGAACTTAATTTAAAGTTTAGGTTTACATCATGCTTTGTTTCCGAAGTAGCAGAACTCATGAATATGGTTGTATATGTCACTCGCTCGCTTCTTATTGTTTCGCTGCCTTCTCAATTATATAATGCATGTTTTCTTCAGCGCTTTTTGGGCCTCCTCCTGGTTTTCTACGTACTGCGTGATTACGTGGAAGGCGTGATGATGTCACACGAAACTCCGCCCCCACGGGTTTCAAGCTCATCTCCATTACAGTAAATGGAGAAAAACAACTTCCAGTTATGACCATTACGCGTAGAATTTCGAAATGAAACCTGCCCAACTTTTGTAAGGAAGCTGTAAGGAATAAGCCTGCCAAATTTCAGCCTTCTAACTACACGGGAAGTTGGAGAATTAGTGATGAGTCAGTCAGTCAGTCAGTGAGTGAGGGCTTTGCCGTTTATTAGTATAGATATATATATACATATATATATATATATATATACACTGCAGTGGCTTGGCGCCCTGCCCGGGATTGGTTCCTGCCTTGCGCCCTGTGTTGGCTGGTATTGGCTCCAGCAGACCCCTGTGACCCTGTGTTAGGATTCAGCGGGTTGGATAAGTGATGGATGGATATATATATTAGCTGGACTAGGGAGGCTTGGCTGCATGTCGTGTATTACAAACATATTTAACAGATTTTTTATAAAGTTGATAGTAAAAACTAAACATCAAGGCTATTTTTGAAAAAAAACATTAATAAAACTTTAAAACCAAATTAATGCAAATTCAGCATTTTGTAATTTTTGCATTGACACACTAAGCGGGTTAATTGTTCTAAAGTTGATAGTTCTCAAACCTAGGCACTGCTAACTAAATGCTGACCTCTAAAAAAGGCTATTTTTATATGCATTTTAAATTTCTTAGAAGGTCTGTTACCATTCTTTATCCTGTGACATTAGAACATGACAACTGCTTTAGAATGATATGATGAATTGACATATAAACTGATTTACAGATTCCTTGCTAAAAGCTTTCAGTTTTCAAGCACATTTGAAAAATGGAAGGGAGAAGACAGAGTTTTAATAGATGTAATGACTAACCAGGAATAAAGAAGTTATCTTCCTTTTTTCCTTTCTGTCAAGCGGAAACAATATGCATTATATCAGTAAGGTTATGGAAGGACCTCACAGAGAGTTTGAATATAGTCATTAATAAGATGATTTGTTTCAGTGGCAACAAACAAGAAATACTTAGCAGCTAAAGAAACAACAAAAATAGATTTTTTACAGCAGCATCTCATACCCGAAGCATTGTATTAAGCATTCTGCAGCTGAAAACTTAAGTATTGGGAAAAAGTAAACTAAAGTAAACGCAAGAAATGCCAGCATAAAAGTTATAAATCTCTTCCTCAAATTTCTCACTTCTGAATCTGCCACAGCATGAAAAACAGATTGGAGACAGGGAGACACAGAGCAACATCGATTGCTGCCAGGACCATAGCTCTGGGAGTCCTTTGGTAGGTCAAGCTCTGTCTCTCCTCTCTACTTAGCTTCTTGATGCTCAGAATCCCTCTGGACTTCAAGGGTTGTTAGTCTGACCCCTAATTATTATTTAGCCCTGAGCAGAGGCAAGATGAGCTGCAGCTAGAGGAAAAAACTATGTAGAGTAAGTATATACAGTGGGCTTAGTAAGCTGGTGTTGCATGCTTTACTAGTCTGTTTGAATTTTCATCATAACCTACATCTCATTAAACCGATGCTCATATATTTTGGGAAGGTATTTATTTTTCTTGCTTTGTTTAGTGATCAAAGCATTGAGCTGTCACAGAAGCACTAACAATAATTACACTTTAATGTCCATAACTTTAAAATTAACTTAAACTGTCACAAAAAAAAGAATCACCATGATGCCAAGCCTCCATCCATCCATCCATTATCCAACCTGCTACATCCTAACACAGGGTCACAGGGGCCTGCTGGAGCCAATCCCAGCCAGCACAGGGTGGAAGGCAGGAACAAATCCCGGGCAGGGCATACACACACACACCCTCACATCAAGTACACACTAGGGACAATTTAGGGTCGCCAATGCACCTAACGTGCATGTCTTTGGACTGTGGGAGGAAACTGGAACACCTGGAGGAAACCCACACAGACATGGGGAGAACATGCAAACTCCACGCAGGGAGGACATGGGAAGCGAACCCGGGTCTCCTTACTGCAAGGACAAACCTTTATCCCATATTAAGATATTTATATTAACTTTAATATGACTGGAGTCAAAATGAGTGAGGAAGTTTATTACATTTGCAGTGTGTCTTTAAAACTCTCCAATATTGCTCCTTGAAGTTTAAGAATAAAGTGTGTTTAAAAGGACTTTTCTAAGTATATGTGATGATATATATAGTATATCATCATTTTGGGACTGTGCGCACTATATTGAAAGCAAGCTGCAATCTGCCTTTTTACAGGTTTTTTTCCTAGGACAGACTGTGCTGACCTGTAATTACATTCTGAGACATTATTTACAGCTGGCTTATACAGAGCAGTATTGTGAAATTCTGTGAAGAACAATGCTGTTTTTAGACTTTCTATTTTGTTTATGGTCCTTTTTATGTTATCCCAGTGTATTACTCAAATATAAGATGCAAATAATGGGAACTAGAGACAGAAAGGGAACAAAAGGCTGAACAGATAAAGCACCCATGATTAGTTAAAGTGTTTTGTACATACGCACATTTTCTAAGCTTTTAGACAAAGCTGTCCATTACTATAGTTACTTGCCAATTATTTGTATGAAACATCATGAGGTACGGAACCTCTCATATGCCTTATAACATAAAGAATGGCCATTCCAAGTGTAAGAGAAGGAGACAGCAGAGACATCAGAGAGAGAGACTTCATTCCATCAAAGTGACTGAATCCTCCTGGACGTCAAGAAAGCTATGACTGCTGAATCGAAAAGCCTCTGAAGCAGGACATTTCTCCACTGACACAGATGTTGTTTAGGCTTTCAATACTTTGAAGCAGAGGTGTATTTTTATTAGGACTTTACTATAATTCATTATTTTATGGCATTTATTTAATTAAGTTTATTTGCTGTTATTCTATTCTTAATAAATGCTGCTTCACTTTCAAATGTAGATACTTTGTCTTCATGTCTTGAGTAACTGAAGTAATAAAGTGGATAGAAGGCACCTAATTGAAAGAGGTTCTAAATTTGTTTCTCACAGGGTTACCAGGCAGACATGGGATGCCCCCAACAGAGGACAGGACAGTGGGAATATTGCATCACTGGTTGATAAGTGGCATAGCACAAGTTGTATTATCCATGTTTAAGTTATTCTCAGGGACAAATGTGTGTTAGCCTTTAGGCCTAAGTTATACCCAAGGACAAAATGAAGGTGGGTCAGCATTTGTGTGTCTAGGTTATTCTTGGGATCCTGAGGAGTGATAGGCTGTGCAGATATCACTCATAATCAGCGTTTAAGTGAATAGGATTATCGTGTGTCTTTCTGCATGTGTGTGTGATCACAGGCCAATCCATATTTTATAGTGTTAGCACTTCAGACACACAGCTCCAACAGGTTTTGTTAAAATCCTGACTCAGTATGCTTTTAAAATTTGCTTCATTTCTACAAGGTTTAATTCAAGTAGTCTTGTATTCTTAAGCTTATTTGGTGATTCTAAATATGCCTTGTTCAAGTTACTGTGGGTTTTGTACAGTATTATTGTGCTTTGTTGACCAGTGATATGCTCCAGGGTTTGTTCCTGCATTAGAATAGATTGTGTTGGGATTAGTCTTATGGGTCCCTAAATTAAATAAGTGTGGCTTGGAAGATAGTTGGATACAGGTCAATGATTTCATTAGTGGGGTTTCTTTTGTAATTAAACAAAACTGAACAAAAGGCAACCTTCTTTTAAATCAGTTCAGGATTATGGAGAGGTGGCAGCATTAGAAATAAGCCATGTAGTTTACTTTTACACATATTAATACTATACATACTGGCCAATTTTGAGTCACCAGTCAATGTAACATGCACATATTTAGGATTTGGGGCGCTGGATAAAACCCATGTAGAAAAGGGAAGAATATTCATACTTTATGTAGATTGTGACACTGATTGGAGCACATATTAAATCCAGGTTCCCAAAGTTTTCGGGCAGCCAGAAGTAATTTGCTGCTTTGCCTACAGTATCAAAATGCAGTTTGAAATTCTCCAGTGTAGTACAGTAAAACAATTCCAAGGTAACTTCATATGTCCCATACATTTTTTTATCAGCAGTTCCATACTTTAACATATTACTGTGAGTGGAATGTTCAAACAGAATTTTCCTGGGAAACATTTGAATAAGACATCAAAATGAAAGGAGCTATTATTTTAAAGTATATGCTCACTTTTCACTCAAGAAACACTTGGAACCAACTCACTTTACTGGATTTGCCTAATTTCAAGAACAGATTCCAGCAAAAAAGATTTCAGTTAGTAAGTAATTCAGTTAGTCCATTATCTGTACTTTCTCTTGCTTTCTATTTGTTGAGAGTTCACTTAGCAATGTTCCAATTTATTTGAATCCTTGACAACAAGCACTTGTTTTACTGTATGTGATGTATCCATATCACTAGTTCTTTCTTCACTGGGGAGCTAACAGTCATTGCATTAAGACGTCTGTTTAGTAATAGCTGCTCCATTGATCCTTTGGCCCTCTCTATCATTTCCACAACAAAAATGCTGCTGAATACTCCTACAACAGGACAAATGAGCCACATGGATACTCAGAAATGTGTACTTTTATTTTTAACATTCTTTCTTCTTTCAGATATGGTGAGAATAATGATTCAAATGGAAATAAAAATGCCTTAAGTATCAGGATTCATGTTGAGTCAAATGTATTACAACAGTTTTTGATTAATTTTTCCAATTTTTAGATTTTTCAACATTACTTCTAATTATTATTTCTCTACATTTGCTTATACCACCTTCATGACATCATGCTGTTTTTCACATAAGGTTTTACATCCAAAGACACTTTCTCATTCTGGAGTTTCACTGTGCATATGTCAAATGATGACATTTCCAATGAGGTCTACTTGAAAGCCTACGCCTGAAATAAAGTTCTGTCTGTACTTTGCTTAAAAAGGTTTTTTTTATTTCTCTTGAAAATAATCTAAATCCTGGTTTTGGATTAAGCACTCTAGACTATGAATTCTGATATGCCCATAAATAAAAGTTTCTTTGATCACTTAATCCTCAAATTTACCAGTCCTGGGAATATTTTCAACCTCTGCCACAAAGAAATATTTGCACTGTGATCATGCGATAGTTTAAGTGATAATTCACCACCTACATAAGATGGTGGCTCACCAGTCATTTTGCTAACTTTGTGGATAGTCTTGTGGTGCATTTAGCTCTTTAAAATTCAAATTAGGCAGTGAAGGCAGTGAAGATTTTTGTATTTTTATTTTCATTATATATTGTACCATAACCCTGATCTTAACCCTATTATTTTGAATTGTGACCTTTTTTTAGCTTCTAACCTCCATTTGTTTGTAAGTATCATAGGATAACTACAGCGAAGCAATATTAGGACACTTATTTCTAATTTGATGCCTTGTTGTTTAACTTGCACTAGTAACGATGAATGTGTACAGTAATCCCTCGCTATATCGCATTTCGACTTTCGCTACTTCACTCTATCAAGGATTTTATATGTAAGCATATCTAAATATATAACGTGGATTTTTCGCTGGTTCGCGGATTTCTGCGGACAATGGGTCTTTTTATTTCTGGTATATGCTTCCTCAATTGGTTTGCCCAGTTGATTTCATACAAGGGACGCTATTGGCGGATGGCTGAAAATCTACCCAATCAGAGCACGCAGTTAAGTTCCTGTGTGCTGATTGGCTCAGCGACGGAGCGCTGAATTCGATTCTGCTGCATTAACCAGGAAGTCTCATCTTGCTTATTCAGCATCAATGTGTTTCGCTGTGTAAAGAGTTAGTTTTTGTGCTCTTTTGTGTTTATCTTTGTGCATGGTCAACCCCTTTGTTATGGCTCTAAAACGATCTGCTCCTGATACTGCTTCAGGGGCCGTACCCAAGCGCCAACAGAAGATGCTAATGATTGCTGAAAAGGTAAATGTTTTGGATATGTTGAAGAAAGGGAACAGCTACACTGCTGCAGGATGCCATTACGGCATCAATGAGTCTATGATTCTTTTTATTCAAAATGGAGAAAAAGAATATAAGATCTACGGCCACAGTGTCCCTTAACCAGGGAGCAAAATGAGTTGTAAGTGGATGTAATAAGGTGGTAGTCCGGATGGAATCTGCTTTAGGGATTTGGATTGAAGACTGCCAGAAGAAGAACAACGGCAGTGCTACACAATCGCCTGAAGTGGCTCCTTTAGAAGAGCTGTAACGCTCTCCTTTGTTGTGCAGTAAAATTAAACTCATTGTTATCGGACAAGTCGTCGTGTCATTGTTGGTGAGTAACCATAATTAATTTTCTACGTACAGTACTTAGTACATGTACGTAGTTTAGTGTCACTGTACACACATTTTACTGTATATAATTTTTCTTGCATTGTATGTATTTATTGCTGGTGGCCTGTCTATCGTAATGGCTGTAATATATGTGATATCGGAGACGCTCAATATCTTTAAAATAATATTTAGGTTTTACTGTATATAAACAGTGTGTTAACATACATAATTTCAACGAATCTTACCTAATATCTAAGAGAATACAAAGGGTTTATGCTGTATGACTGTGTGGGAAATGTTTATAAGAGTGTGGGAGAGTTGATAAGGGCTTAAAATATATAAAAATAACCACATAAACATAGGATTTTTACTTCGCGGGTTTTCACCTTTCGCAGGGGGTTCTGGAATGCAACCCCTGCGATCAAGGAGGGATTACTGTACTGGGAATTTTCAGGTTTGGAAGACAACATGTTTTATATTGAAAAGCACACATATAATAATTTGTCTGCCAACGTTATAATAATGATTCTAAAAACCAAGCACACCTATAAACCCTATAATGACTTGCCATTAAAAAAAAAAAAACTTAATTAGTTAAAAGTTTTTGCTCTTATTTTTAATGAAGAATTATAATTTCACATTGTTATATATGTATTTTATGGGTTTTTTCATTTGAAGATTTTATTTCTGTGGTTGCGCAAATCTTTTTTTCTTTATTTACGTGACACCTTTTGGACATAGCATATAACCTTGATTGTTACCCTGATGACTCACTATATTAGCTATTAAGTTTTGTAACATAGTAATCATAACTAGCTTGTACTTTGTTCTGAACTTTTTGCTTATGCTAATAAATTTTGTAGCCTGTCCTGTAACACTTTGTTCTCAAACAGTCCCCTGGACTGTTGTTTACTCAATTATGTTGACCTCTTTTCTATATCACTCTGAATAAAAGCAGCTGCTGCACAAGTAAATGCAAATATCATGATTATGACAGTATGAATACACAAAGCTTACTGTATGTATTATCTCTCAACGGATACATATCAAAGAATGCTATTTTCCTTAGTGCATTAATTTCTTAATAATGTCCCTACTCCAAGGTTGGTGCTTCTGGATATGACCTTGACCCTTTGTTCTTGATTAATGATTCCTCTTATTTATCCTATGATTTTTGACCCCCTAGCTTTGCCTGTCTTTGTCGCAGTCCTTTTTGACTTTTATTTTCATAATAATCATATGAGATATGTTGTGTTTGTATAGTCAGATTCGGTGCTCTAACATAGGAAGTTTTGGACCTATCAAATGCCAATAAATACTAAAATATATTTTTATTAGACCATCATGCAGATAGCCTGTGTTTGAGTTATTGGACGGCCACCAGTCAAGTTACACTCACTAGTTAGCCCAATATTGACAAGATGTTTGTAACTAGATTTTTTCTCATTTTGAAAAATGTATTAATTTCTGAGTAAATTCTACATTGCTCTTAGAGACTTGTAAGCTTTTCTGTCAGATTATTACTATAGGGGCTTTTCCCTTTGTTCATTCTAATTTGGAACCAAACATTGCAAAACATCAGTAGTTTTTCAAGATTTTATGTGTAAGTTTATTGAAGTAGTGTTTTTATCAGATAATAATTGATTAAAGTCTATATTTGGAAAATGATTACGGAAGATGAAAATGTTTAACTGCTACTACTTTTAAAAAATGAAACAAAAAAATTATGTGGTATTGCTTGCTAACAAAAAACAACTGAAAAAACAAGGATTAAACAAATCCAATTGCTTTTTCTAATTTCTGTCAAATCTGACATAAACAGACTGTATGGGTTTTATCCAGTGCCCCAAATCCTAATATTTTTCACATCTTTTCCTGAACATTTATTTATAGTAATTATAAATAATACTTTTGAAATTTATCAGCTGTCACAAAGATGAATTATAAACATGTTTGTTTTCACAAATGTCTACAATCAGCCGTATATCAGTCGGGAAGCAAATCTGATTTTATATAGTATTTTCCTATTTAATGCAAACCTATTTTTGTCATTTGGCTATCCATGCTTATCAGTCATAGCTCTATCTGTCATGGTTGTGACTGTCTCTTTGTAGTTGGAGGTAAAAGAAAGGAGGAGCTCAGTATTGCATATCCCACTCCTTGTTAAATAGCATTTTAGGCTTAAGGAAAACACAATTAGGAACATCTTTAAGCATAGAGAAATAATGTGTTAGTAACATTTCTGTTCACCATTGCGCACAGTATCAGCAAAAAAAATCAGTTCTCAAAATGCTCTGTATTGTTAAGCATTCAGAATTCTAAAATATTATCTTTATACTCAAGCTCATAAATTGTTCTTTTATACCTGTGTAGCTATCTTGTTTTACACTGTTTAACCCCTTGAAAATTCTTAACACATTAACATGAATTTATTATTGACAACACAGAAAAAGAAGCTGAATTTTTGATAAGGCTCCTTTCATAGCTTAGTTCCTTAGACCTAGTGTTATTTGGTCTGTAATAGGCAACAGCTGTGCAGAACCTAAGCATTGCTACATTCTACCTCATATTATAGCTTGGCCGAGTGGCTAAGCAGTTGTGTTAGTAAATCAGAAGGATGTCACTTCAGTCTGTGCGCCTCATTGTGACCATCTATGGATCACTTAAACTGCTTAATTTCCAATTGAAAAACAGACATAAATGTGAACAGTATTCCACAGTAAAAGGTAATAAACAAAATAAAATGAGTTTATTTACATCTTAAAGTACAGGGGTTTATTATCATTCTTGGAGTGAAATTAAAAAACTACTTATAGCATACTGCAGCTCCACGCTTTCCAATTCTTTTAGTGTATGTCTATCACTTAAACATTAAAACACACGTACATGTTCCTCCGGCAACAGTCATGATCATGAAAAAATGACAAAAAATAATATTTTCTTTAATATGACAGTCTTGCTTAGTGTGTACTACAAAGGACTTTGCGTTCATCCTGGATTCTAAGTAGCTCTTGCAACCATTGATTTTGCACATGTAGCATTTGAAGCCAACTTCAGACCTTCCAATTGCTTTCAGAAACAGGAATTAATTTTAATTAACTGTTTTTCCAGTTGTCCATGCCCTTAAGCTGTTACAATGGAGTGCAATTAGCTGTCTTTGATCTGAACAGACCTTCACTTCAAGATGCACAATGCCCACAATCAGCTTGTAAAAAAAGAATAGCACTTTTTAGGCACATTAGCAAATAATTGTGAATACGCTGTGTACTGCTGCTGTCAGCCCTGCTCTCTTTGGATACATATAAAGTATCTAGGCAGCAATGTTATCAGTCAATCATTGTTAGATTGAAATGCTGTCTGCTCATCTGTCTTAGTTTTTTTTTTTTGTAGAACTGTTCTCTGGCCCTGCTTCAGAATGACTTCTCCGCTAATCAAGCAGACAGTGTCAGTGTAGTGTTTGAATGTTCCAATAATCCATTTTCTTGTGCCAATTTGCTCAGTGAAAGCATATTAATGCAGTAAACTATTAGTACAGAAGAGGGAGTGAAGGAGGCTAGGAGGGAACTGTTTAAATGGAACCAAGGTAACTGTCATATTCTGGAATATATTTTTCGTACACACTTCTGTATGAAAATTAAGATATAAATGTTCAACCAGACATGTACAGTCCACATTTAAACATGCCAACAAGACACTTTCCAGGTCTTATGCATCTTGGGATTTTTTACACCTTACTTTGGTAGAACTGAAAAATTATGTTTGTAAAATCAATATGCTTTCAGGGCTTTCTTAAAAGTTTTCTTTATTGAAAGATTGATGATAAAGATTTAATTAATTATAGAATCTGTTTTAAAATGTGTTTCTGTGTTTTGGTTTTTACTGTATTATTAATGTTTTGTTTACAGTTTTTGCACCACCCTTTTTATTGTAACTTACTGGGGTAACTGCCATTTTGTGTCTTTTGTTGTTAGAAGCAGTAGCATTGTTAAAGTTCAGTACTGACAGGAGTTCCTTCTGAAACAATACATTTATACTAGGCTGGAAAACAAAACTGATTTAAAACAGTAAAAACGATTGCGCAATCAAATATAGGCAAATAAGATCAGTTTACAAGATTATAATTTGACACTGTTTTTTTCTGTGAAATGCCAATCAGCCAATTTAGTATTTTCTGACATACAGAATATGAGAAAAAGAAAAAGACTTGTAAAACCAGGTTAAACTGACACAATAAGAGGGAGACAATATGACCAACAATTAAAAAAAAAACAAAAGCAGCTATGAATAATATATCCTGCCTCTGTATAATACCAATTAAAGCCTATTTGTGGGAATAGAACTATAAAAGGATTCAATCTTTTATGTTTTCATAAACTGTTGGATAGTCTAAAGAAGCCACTGCAAGCAGCATTATTAATATTATTGCATACTTTCTTTACAACATCCATAGAGGTATGTTTGTAAAAAGGAAAGCTAAAAGGCTGTATACAAACACATTTTTAGATTTATATGTGAGATCTTAAGTTTATGTTTAATTAAAAAAAATGAAAAAAAAAGAGTAAAAAAGTACACAAGCATGTTAATGCCAAAGTAATAATTTACTTATGCTTTCCTGATTATAATTTAGCAAAAAATACCATTTATCCTCCACTCTAATAGGACGTAATTTATACTCTAATCAGCTCTCCTGTACCTTCTATACTAAGGCTGATTCTCATTGTACTTTCTCGTTCATGTTTACTAATGTAGGCTCTTATAAGTTGTTTTCCTTATAGTTTAAATGCACTGAATGGCCTTTCAGTGTGTCTTGCTACTTCAAATTACACTGAATTTTATCCTGTAAGGTTTATTGTGATGAGAAGTTCAATATAGAAAAAAATGACTGATTGCATTTCCACTTGTGAAATGAGCAAATAAGCAATAAGTAGCTAGTTGCATGTGTCAATGTTTGCGGCATTGCAAATGTAAAAGAGAAGGCACCCAGGAGAGAAACAGAGGTAGTAGCAAAGGGGAAAGATTTCCAGTTGCTCTATTATGAAGGCAGTGATTTTCACAGCAGTGAATCAATATTTGGTCAGAAAGTTTAAAACTGATTGAGCTTTTTGCAAGTTTTCTGTTGACAGTTCAAATAATAAAAGCAAAAAAATGTTAGCACTAATAATTTTCTAGTAAAATAAGCAGAGTGCATAATGCATAGCTTAACAGTAATAACTCTTAACATAGAGACAGATTGATGGCATGGTGGAATGCAGTGTTGCTCACAACTTCATTTATCTGAATTTGGGCATCCAATCTTTTCAAAAGCTATGTAGATTTTGCATAATTTACTGTATCTCTGTGGGTTTTCTTCTAAGAATATGAATGTTTAGCTGATTGGTGACTCTGTTTTGGCTCCGTAGGAGTGAGTATCAATGTATGCAAATTTTTTTTTTTGCTACAGACTGACATCATATGGTTTACTCCTTAATAGTGTCAGATGTTGTCATAATAGGCACTAGCCTCCAGCAACCCCAAAATCAATGGTTGGAGAGCAATCCTATTTAGATGTTATGTCCTTGCAAATAACAAACCTAAACTCTGAAACTTGATATCTACTCCGATTGTGAGCAATGCAATTACTTAAAGTCATATTTAGTACTAGCTGGCCCAATTCACAATATATCATGAACTATCTGACCTCTACTTAAATGTCAGGAATTTTAAATGAATTCAACAGAGGTAAACTTCAGTCTGAAATACCTACCTACCTAATGTCAAGTCATTGGTCATGTGTACTAATTAAATGCTTTGTATTTTTCATTCCAGCAGATGGTGTATAAAACTGACATTGTAACCTAATAAAGAAAATTTTAAATAAAAATGACAGAAAAAATGCCTCATAGAAATCTACAACCATACAGAGGGATGTATCTGATGGTATGGCTGCAGGGGTTTCAAAGTCATCTAGTGGGTCAGTGTACCCTCTGTATAGCTCTTAAAGGAATTTGTTATTCAGATGGTTTATTCTTGCTCTTATTTTGCTACATTAATGAGGGCAGATCAAACCAGAAACTCAAATGGACTGAAATGAAATTAATATTCTCGCTATCGTTTTTTTAAATTTCCTACATTTACTTTTATTTAAGTTTTTCTGCATTTGGTATAGGATTCTTAACAACAGTGAGATTGGTTGTGATGTGCCATCTGTTGAAATAAAAAATGCAATTAATTTTATTACTACATGCATTACAAAATACATTCCATTAGATGGTGCATCATAAACATTAACACTGCCAGACAAACAGAAATCCATCCATCCATCCATCCATTATCCAGCCCGCTATATCCTAACTACAGGGTCACGGGGGTCTGCTGGAGCCAATCCCAGCCAACACAGGGCTCAAGGCAGGAAACAAACCCCGGGCAGGGCGCCAGCCCACCGCAGGGCACACACACCAAGCACACACTAGGGACAATTTAGGATTGCCAATGCACCTAACCTGCATGTCTTTGGACTGTAGGAGGAAACCGGAGCACCCGGAGGAAACCCATGCAGACATGGGAAGAACATGGACACTCCACGCAGGGAGCACCCGGGAAGTGAACCTAGGTCTCCTAACTGAGAGGCAGCAGCGCTACCCACTGTGCCGCCCACAAACAGAAATCACATTATATTATTTACTGTAAAGTTGACTTTGAATATATTGTAAATTTAAAATACCCATATGTCAAATTTATATACACAGATATGGATCTAAGGGTTTCAGATCACATTTGTATGGTGATGGTGCTATTTTCTTTAGAACAGTGGTTCTTAACCTGGGCTTGATCGAACCTTAGGGGTTTGGTGAGTCAGTCTCAGGGGTTCGGCGCCAGGAGGTCAAGACATGCACCCGACTCCTATGATTCGTATGATACGCCCCGCTTGGTCATCATTAGCTGTAGGTAATTACGCTACATTGTTCGGCCAATTGGTGCTGCAGGGAATTTGGTGCACTCAGTAGTCGACTTGTGACTGTCGTGATAGTATGTCGTGAAATTTCTTTCTTAATATTTTAATCCATACTAACTATGTCGGACAAAAAAAGAAAGTGGTTGGACAAATATGTACAACATGGATTCACATATATAACAGAACGTGATGGGAGTCAGCGTCCTATCTGCATGATTTGTAATGCCAAGTTAAGCAATTCTAGTCTAGTACCGGCAAAACTAAAAGAACACTTCCTTAACCTACATGGAGATGGGGAATACAAGAACACAATGCTTGCTGAATTCAAGATAAAGAGAGCCAGGTTTGATGAAAAGGCCACTCTGCCTGCTCTCGGTTTTGTACCCATCAACAAACCGATCCTAACAGCATCGTACGAAGTTGCTTACCTGATCGCAAGCAGGGCAAACCACACACCATTGGTGAAACACTCATAAAACCAGCTGTGTTGAAGATGGCGAATCTGTTGCTGGGAAAAGCAGCCGAAGTTAAATTATCACAAATTCCTCTTTCAAATGACACCATCAACGACAGAATAGAGGATATGAGCAAAGACATCTTAGCTCAAGTAGTTGTAGATCTAATTTCAAGCCCGACAAAATTCAGCCTCCAACTCGATGAGACCACAGACGTTTCTAATCTAAGTCAACTTGCTGTATTTGTGCGCTATGTGAAAGATGACATGATAAAGGAAGATTTTTTTATTTTGTAAGCCTCTTACAACAACAACTAAGGCAGCCGATGTGAAGAAACTTGTGGATGACTTCTTCAGAGGCAACAATCTTTCGTGGGATATGGTTTCTGCAGTTTGTACAGATGGAGCTCCAGTCATGTTGGGAAGAAAGTCTGGTTTTGGTGTGCTAATGAAAGCTGACACACCAGACATCATTGTTACGCATTGTATTCTGCACAGGCGTGCGCTGGCAACAAAAACCTTGCCTCCAGTATTAAAAATTGTAGTTGAATGTGTGAACTATATGCGAAATTGTGCGACAAGGCACCGCATTTTCAGTGAGCTGTGTAAAGAAATGGGGTCTGAATTCAAGGTACTTCTGTACCATTCTAACGTTCGGTGGTTATCCAGGGGATGGGTGTTGAATCGTGTTTTTGCTATGCGTGTGGAATTAACTCAGTTTTTACAAGAGCACCAACATCGTCATGCAGATTGTTTTAAAAATTCTAGGTTCATTCTCATTTTAGCATACATGGCTGATATATTCACAACTCTTAATCATCTCAATCAGCAGATGCAGGGTGGGGGAGTCAACATCATCGAAGCGGAAGAAAACCTGAAGGCTTTTCAAAAAAAGCTGCCGCTATGGAAACGACGAACAAAGAATGATAACTTTGCAAACTTTCCCCTGCTGGACGACTGTGTAAGTAAGATTGACGATGTGTCTGGAATCGGAGATATTTCTGTACCTACGGAACTAAAGCAAGCAATTGCCACACACTTAGATGAGCTTGCAAAGTCTCTCGACGGATACTTCCCTACAAGAGAGTCATATCCAGCATGGGTGAGACAGCCGTTTACGTTTGACATTGAGACAGCAGATGTCAATGATGAATACCTCGACGAACTCATTGAAATTCAACAGAGCCAGATTCAACAGTAACTCTTCAGAACAACAACGCTGTCATCGTTTTGGTGTCGACAAATGGTAAGTTATCCTACTATTGCTAGGAAAGCCCTGGAAATTTTTATACAGTTTGTTACAACATATCTTTGCAAGCAATCTTTTTCGAGGATGCTAGACATAAAAACGAAGAAAAGGAACAGACTTTTTTGTGAAAATGACATGAGAGTGGCAGTTGCCAAGATGAAGCCACGCATTTCTGAACTGGTCTCTCAAAGGCAACAGCAGAAGTCACACTGATTTGCAGTAAATATTCATTATTATTGTAGCCTGGTGAAAATTAGGTGATGGGTGTGTGTTAAAATGATAAAAATAGCATAATACAATAAGTTTATTATTGGAATACATAAGTTTAAAAATTAAAATCATTTCAGTGTGGTAGTATTAAAAAAGGTTATGTCCTTGTGAAAAGGTATGCAATTTGTTGTGAATTTATGCATTATATTGGGTTTGTTCTTTGAACTCAGTGATGTTAATACAAGATTCATTTTGTAAACCAGTAAAACATATACCTATGTCTTGAATTTGAAAAAAATCATACTTTATTTTTCAATAAAGAAGGGTTCGGTGAATGTGCATATGAAACTGGTAGGGTTCAGTACCTCCAACAAGGTTAAGAACTACTGCTTTAGAACGCCTATAATTGAAGCACACTGAATCTTTGTTGGATGTTCAGATATTGCATTTTTGTGCCGTTTGCAAAGACTTTAAAATGGAAGAAAGTTTGTGGGCTTCAGGGTTAGCATTTAAACAAAAATGGAGAAGACTCCACTATACAGTTTGTAAAAAGAAAAAAATATTTGTAGCACTTAACAATTAAACATGAACACATCTGGATATAGAGTTTATAGGCCCTGTCCCAAAGCGACAGCAAGAAAGGATGTTACAGAATAGAAGAAAGAAGATGGACAATATTTAGCATGAGCTGCAACTGAAGTGAGGAGTAGGATCTATGAATTACAGGAAAATATTTTTCAAGTTAATTTTATGTCAGGTTTTGAATGTGATTTATGACCAGAACAGGGTGGCGATTTTTCTATTTTTTGTCTAGATATTTAAAAAATAAAATCCAGTGTGCTGAAGACACTTGGGTTCACACAGAAATCTTTTCTGTGCATCTTTCCTCTAGTGGAACATAGTCTCAAGGGTAAATTTTACGACATATAGCATTTACATATATAAATGCAATTACCATAGTTATCGAAATAACTAATGATACAGTGATCAGTTCCTCGGATTTAACATAATTGAAGACATGCTAACAGAAGTTACAAAAGGTATTACCAGTTGACAACAAAGAAGATGAAAGCAAAATCTTATGTTTAACAGCATTCATCCTACAGAATCAAATTCTTGGCAGTAGTCTTCAGCTTTCAGTTTTGCTGAAATTCTCACTGTATCTGATCCAACATTCATTTAGTTTGGACTTCATTCATTTTTTTCCATGCTACCACTCCATGTCGCCTCTGGAATGTGACATCAGAGATACCTGTATATTGGAAGGCTTTGAAAACCAATGGGATTCAATTTCATGTTTATTATACTTCAGTGTTCTCAATTCTAGATTTCAGTATGTACTTATGATACTATAGCATGCCTCAGGAGAGGAGGGCAACCTGTTGGCCTGTGTCATTAGGACTGAGTTCGCTCATTCTTATTGACTGTGGATGCCCAAAGTAGTATTCTGTCCTGAAATTCTGTCAGACAGAGCTTTTTTTTACTCTCCTTCACTATCAACTGGTCATAGCTCAATAATCATGTTAATTGGACATTAGCTATAACCTGTTTATATTAATCAATGAGATTTGGTTTTGAGATTGTGTGTTTACCTTAAACTGTGTGGTTATGTTTTTAATGATTATCATCCTTCATAACTAATTGGTGCCTCATAATAGCTGTACATACATGTAAGTATTGTCTATACAGTTCTCTACACAGTGAACATCATTTTACATGGAGTATGGATACAGCAATAAATGAAGTAGAATAATTATTTAAAATTATTTATTTATTATTTTAAATTTTTACTAATCCAATTACATAATGTTTAGGTATTTAAGAGGGTATATAGACATGATCAGTTATACAGTAATATGAATAACTTGCAAAATGCTTAAAATGGATGTGAGCCTCAGTATTTTCTTAATATTAGCAAAAGTATAACTATGAGTGCATTTCATTTGTTCTGTTTTTTTTCCAATCTATACTATATCCTTATAAAAAGAAGTCTCTCAATTATTGTTTAAATAGACAAAGTCGATCAGTGATAAGCACCCTAATCTGTTAATATTAGTTCAGTCAAAATGAATGAATTGCAAAACTCAAACAAGCTGATCATTAAAATAATTAGATTATAACATCACAGACAAACATTCAAATTAATGCAATTTATTAATTAATCAATCAAATAATTACTGGCAAGTAATTAAGAATGAAGAAATGGGGAAGCAGTCATTCAAACCATGTAATATTTGGTAAGTGTCAATTAAAGATTTAATGTTTAACTGATGGACTGACTCTGCATATATTGAGAACTGACAATGCACACTATCATGAACATTAGTCCATAAAAACTAGAACATGACTCTGCACTCTTTTTCCTACATTTTTAACTAATAAAGACTTATTTTTCTTTGACAGCTTTGTTTCAGATAACTATTACCTTGGTCTGTTATAATTCTACTCAGTGGTACGCATTCTTGTCATCTTAGCATTAATGGGGTTTTCAGCAATCCAAATTTGTTTCCACATCTCATCCAAACAGAACTCAATGCTGGTCAAAGTTGGATCTGCTATCCAGGATGGTTTACTTGAACGTAATCAGAGATGAGGTAGATCAGGAATATCTTCAAATAATTGAACAAGATTTGATAAACTCTTGTATGGCAACACTGGTAGCAAAGCAAGCTGGGTTGATTTTACTGGTCCACAGATAAGCCACATTGCATTATTTAGTTGAATGTCAATTTTGGATACATGTGCGCCATGAAGCTATGGGATGCGCAGTATTCAGCCATTGGGTATACCAGAGAGAATTTTGCAGTACGTAGTGTTTGTACTCCAGCCTGTTCCAGCTAGCTTCTGGACATTGTTGACTTGTGAACTGATTTTCTTTTAAGCTGTTTCTAGATGTTATTTAAATGTGAGCACTTGGTCAAGTGTGACACCCAAATACTTTGGATTATGAAAATGTTAGATCTACATCTCATCAAGATACAGTGTCATGTAATGTTTGTGCGTTGTGTGTATTTTCATGGAGTTAGGATGAAAATGCCATTTATGGAATTAGTCTTTCAGCACTTGTAAGTCCTCCTCGAGGGTGCGTTCACATTCCGTGCTAGAGCTAGGTCATGGGCAAACTGGAATTGCGTTGCTTTTGTAGAAGGTCTGAGATGATTAAACAGTATTGGTGCTAATACACTTTCTTGTTGAAGCCCATTGTTTAGCCTGCATCACCCGCTGTTTCTTTCTCCCAGGAAGACTTTGAAGAAACAATTAGTGAGTGTGTTGTTGAGCAGGTTGAAGAGTTTTGTACATGGAATCATCTCCATAAATTTGAGCATCAGCCCATCACACCATACAGTCTTGTAAGCTGCTGTTTTCAGCTGACATTGTTACTCTGATTCAATGTGTATGGTTAAGGCTATACTTGTTCTGTGCAGCTGCGGTTTATCCTGAAATCAGCTTGCGTTACAGGTATTGTTGCATCTATAATGGGCTGAATGTGTCAGTGTATTAAACATTGAGAAGTGATATAAGTTGGTAATGCAGGGTCAGTACCATCTTTGCCAGGTTTTAATATTGTAATAACTTTAGTTATTTAGGCTACAAAAAGAATGCAGCAGCACTATAAAAAGTCCAGCAAAGAGCAACTAGACTGATTCCAGGGCTGCAAGTGATGAATTATAAGGAAAGATTAAAAGAGATGAGCCTTTTCAGTTTTAGCAAAGGAAGATTAAGAGGAGGCATGATGGAAGTGTTTAAAATTCTGAAGGGAATTAGTACAAAGGAATAAGAATGTTACTTTAAAATGTGTTTAACACGAACATGGGGACACAGTTGGAAACTTGTTAAGGGTAAATTTTGCCCAAACATTAGGAGGTTTTTATTTAAACAGAGAACCTAAACTCTTGGAATAAGCTACCAAGTAGTGCGGTAGAAAGTAGGATCTTACGGTCTTTTGAAAATAGACCTATTGAAGTTATTTTAAAAGAATTAAATAGACAGAATTAGTGAGCTTTGTTGGGTTGAATGCCCTGTTTTTGTCCGGATTGTTTTAATGATCAAATAAAGCACATAATCCTAATTACATTTTTTATTTTTTTAAAAATTTCACGAATGAAAATAGAGAGAAAAGCCAAGCAAAATGACACCTTTTATTGGCTAACTAAAAAGAATACAATATGAAAGCTTTCGAGGCAACTCAGGCTCCTTCTTCAGGCAAGATGTAATACAGAAACTGAAGTTCCCTGTGTTTATACCCACACACTAGGACAAGAGACAACATTGGTAAATCTTTAAATGAAAAATCTTAAATGTAAAAGATTAATAGGTTCATTCAGGCTAAGATTAATTTAACAAGAGAGAGAAGAACAATGTATGGTCAAGATCTTTGGATAACTGTCCAACAAAGTCCTTTGAAGTTTGTGATGAGTTTTTCAAAACAATGTGGGTCTGTAGACAGATTATCTGTGTCAGTCTGAGAGATGCAAACAGTCCTCATACCTGGCTATAAAACTCTTGTCCCTGTTCAAGCCATGTTGTAATGTATTAAATTTTAACATGAGTTTAACTTCCCATTCTTTTCTCTCTTGCTTTGTTTTGAAGTTGTCCATAAGAACTGTGACTTTAAAGTCCCTCTTACAGTGTCCATGGCTGTTGAAGTGGGCCGCTACAGGAACATCTGTGTTGCCATGTTTAATGTGGAATCTGTGTAAACTCATTCTCGGGCGGAGTGTTTGTCCTGTTTCTCCCACATAGAGTGCAGTGTCAGGACATTTCATGCAGAGAATTAGGTAGACAACATTAGATGATCTGCAGGAAAATGATCCCTTTATGTGATGTTCAAGTCGGCAGTTTGGTATAACTCTATGGTCTGTATTGTAGATGTGGGCACATGTTTTAAATCTTTTCTGTAGGCAGGGAGATGTGCCATTTTCTGTCAGTTCATTTAGGGACCTTCAGCCTAAAAAGCGAATCCACGTCGCGGGACAGACTGCAAGGGAATCGTTAAGAGAGCTAAGTTAAGGAACGTTCTGGCCACGCGGATCAAAGGAGGATCCTACGGCAACTTAATAAAAGGGCAATTCCAAGGCGCAGGACGGAACCGCAGAACATTGCTCCTCACCTGCTAAGTAAAGGGGCGTTCGTTCCAGGGAATCAAAGGGAGGATCTCTGGGCAACTTGGTTGAAAGACAGTATTCACACCGCAATCGGAGTGCAGCATCACCACATCATCTTTTAAATCAACTGACTCCGCCTACTTTTCTGCCTCACTCCGCACTGTCTTGTGCAATGCGGCCGCATAGATCCTAAACAACTCGGCACATCCACATTAAAAACGACAAAGGGTGAGCGAGCTATCTTGAAGGCTTTTACTGGATGTACTTCGTTGTAAACTGAAATATATACAAAAGAAACATACAGGCATTTACAGGTGTACAATCAAAGACAATAAAGAATGATTTACAAAGCAATACATAGCAGACAGTGTACATTAAACAATAAAGCTTTAAAAGACACTTACATCCATTTCCATGGATGGATCAAGATGAAGAGCAGCGCATAGACAGAGGTTCAAATTGCTGCATACCACAACTAACCAGGCACAGGGGTTTATATACCTTAGAGATACGTTTTGGACGTGACTGAAACAAGAGATAAAGGGGTGCCTACGTGAGACACATGGGGTGTATTGTATTCAAATGTTTATTATGGGACCTACGTGCTTTACGTGAGTTTCATAGACTTTTATAGTACCACTGTGAGCGTGGAACGTGACTGACTGGTGTGTTAATAAATGACAAGATGAAGGGGGAGCACAGTTCAACAAATAACAGTCTCAACTAACAAGATGTGGGGCAGAACACTCCCTCTCTGATATAATAACATTGTATCACTAAACAGTACATATTAATATTGTATGAACTTATCCGTCTTTTTTAGGGACTGGTAGAATGACTTCTGTGATAGGCCTGATAAAGTTTTTTGAGATGCCTTGAGAGTCAGTTTTAACTTCTATTTTTCTTATAGTACCATTACTGCTAGGGAATACCGAGGTGACTAATCCCATAGGCCATTCATTGCGTGATAGTTGATTCTCCTTTAGCAACACAATGTCTCCTATTTGTAAATTTCTAGATGGGTGGGCCCATTTCCACCTGCTTTGCAGAGTGGGGAGGTATTCACATTTCCATTGTGTCCAGAATTCGTTAGCCATGGCTTGTACTTGTCTCCACTGGCTTTTAAAAAGGTCATTCCTTGTGGTGCTGACACACCAGTTTTCTGCGTAAGCAGCATTGCAGGGCTCAATAAAAATGGCATCTCTGGGTCAAAGGAAATTGGGACAAGTGGTCTGGCATTTAGTATCGCAGATACTTTTGTCAGAAAGGTACAAAGGACTTCATGAGTGAGGTGAGACAGTCTGCTCTGTAGAAATATAGAGTCAAGTATTCCATGTGTCACGCCAATCATACGCTCCCAGGCACCTCCCATGTGTGATGCGTGAGGGGGTTGAACTCCCAAGTACACCCCTGTTTGCTTAAGTATCGTAGGATGCTCAGATGTTTCTCAGAGTCTTTTACAAATCCTAGTTCCCTGCTAGCTCCAATAAAGTTTGTTCCGCAGTCAGACCTAAGTTGCTTTGCAGGGCCACGTATTACAAGTTGTCATTTTTAGTTCTCTCAAATATTGACTTGCCCAGCACATCATTATGTGCAGACTTGATCAAAGGGGCCAATGGTGTTGGCTCCCCGCCGTAAGTTGCTGGACTGGCCAAATGCTCCATTCCAGCTTTACAAAGAAAACTAGAGGTGTGGGAATTCTTATCCATAGACCAATCTCATTTGTAGTATCAGATGTACTGTCTGATCCTGAAGTGTGATATGTGATCGTCATGGGTAATTTATTTAACTGTAAAGTGATTTTGATAAATATCTATGCACCCAAGGTGGATGACAGGGACTTCATCCAATATGTATTTGCATCTGTCCCCAATGTGAACACTCATAAAATTATAATGGCTGGAGATTTTAATTGTGTTTTAAATCCAGACTTAAATAGGCCTCCTGCTACATGGGCAATGACATCTAACACTGCAAATGCAATTACACAGTTTGTAACTGATCACAACGTATTAGACCCCTGGAGATTTCTATACCCAAACGCAAGAGCATATTCCTTCTACTCACCAGTGCATCACTGTTGCTCAAAAATTGATTATTTCTTCATAGATAACAATATCTTGCCTACGATTAAATCTTGTAAGTATGATGCTATCGTTATCTCTGACCACGCCCCTTTGATCATGGAGCTTAAATCAATATGCCTCACATACTCAGCTCACAGCTGGTGTCTTAACCCATTTTCATTAGCATATAAAAGTTGTACAGAATTTATATCCAAGCAAATCAATTTTTTTTTAGACAAATATACCTTCAGAGATCTCAGCAGGAATTCTCTGGGAAATTCTGAAGAGGCCAGATTATTTTATATCTTTCTCACAAAAATAAATCGGAAACTAAGAAGGTATTGAAGCTAATCAGTGAAATTACCAGAATAGATCAAAAACATGCCAGGTGTCCAAATGAGGCACTACATAGGAAATGACAGGCTCTGCATACAGAACTCAACCTCTTGACAACTAAAGAAACAGAATGACTCATTTTAAATC
Source organism: Polypterus bichir lapradei (assembly GCA_026402145.1). Lineage (NCBI taxonomy): Eukaryota > Metazoa > Chordata > Cladistia > Polypteriformes > Polypteridae > Polypterus > Polypterus bichir. Next base: position 4,225,511 of record JANRMT010062833.1, on the reverse strand, counting down.
AAGACATTACTATGAACATGGAGAGAAGGCTAATAAGATCATAGCTCAACAAATCCACAACCAGGAAGTTAACAATGCAGTTCCAGAAATCACCAACACAGACACAGACAGAATCATTGACCATAAAAATACAATGCGCTCATTTAGAGACTACTGTAAGACCTTTTATTCTACTGAGTTTAAATAAGACAAGACACAACCTAATGTGTTTTGGATGCATTACAGATAACACAACAGAGGAACTGGATAAACCTCTGGCACTCTCAGAATTACTAGACGCTATAAACTCACTTCAGAGTTGAAAAGCAGCAGGCCCTGATGGCTACTTTGCCTGACTTTATACAAAATTCTCAATTAAGTTAGCTCCCCTTTTATTAGCAACATTTACAGAAACAAGAGACAATAACATTCTACCTCAAACTTTTCATCAAGCATTAATTACCATCTTTCCTATGCAAAATAAGGACTTATTACAAAGACCAATCTCACTTCTTAATGATGATGTTAAGATACACCAAAGACCTAGCTAGAAGGATTGAGAAATTGCTTCCTTTGGTAATATCGCAAGACCAAACTGGATTTATTAAAGGCAGAAACTTAGCTTCCAATCTTCGATGCCTGTTTAAAGAAATATATTCACCCACAAAGTCTAACACCCTTGAGATATTATTATCATTGGATGCAGAAAAAACATTCGATATGGTTGAATGGAACTACCTCTTTACTACATTGGAGACATTTGGATTTGGCCCAAAATATGTTCATGGATCAAATTACTGTATACCAGTCCAGAAGCTTCAGTTTGTATTAACAACATTATTCCAGACTACTTCAAACTAGAATGTGGTACTAGACAAGGATGCCCCTTGTCAACACTGCTTTTTGCAATCGCCATTGAGCCACTGGCAGTTCAGTTTTGAAATGCTTATGAGATAAAGGGGATTATCAGAGAAATACTTGAACAGAAAATTTCACTATATGCAGATGATATGGCACTCTAAAAATCAGATCCACAAAATACTGTGCCTGCAGTCCTAACAGCACTAATAGAATTTCAAAAGGTTTCTTGTCTCTTTCCAGTGAACTCTCAAACACACAATATTAGATTGGACACCTTCACTTTTATCATCGCAGATGAGTTTAAATACCTAGGAGTAAACATCACAAGTAAATATAAAGCTCTTTATCAACAAACTTTTGCTGTAAGAATGTAAAAATGTAAGTAAGACTTGTATAGATGGTCTACCCCTCATCTCACTTTAGCTGGAAGAATTAACACTGGCAAGATGAATATCCTTCCTAAGCTTCTTCTTCTATTTCAAAGCATTCCAATATAAATCAAGAAATATTTTTTTAAGAAGTTAAATTCAATCATAACCTCATTTATTTGGAATTCAAAACATCCACGTATCCAAAGGGCGACTCTACAAAGACCTACAAAGGCATAAGGTGGCATGGCTCTACCTAACTTTCAGTTTTATTACTGGGTGGCAAATATACAAGCTATAAAAACCTGGACATTGACACAAATAGATGAACATACACAGGCTTGGTCCGCAATACAAATAAAATCCTTCTGTACTACTTTATATTCCTTTCTTTGTAACCCAGTAAATATAAGTTATCATCAATATAATAGCAACCCAATTTTGCTTCATTCACTCAGAATATGGAGCCAATGTAGGAAGTACTTAAAGGTAGAGAAGCTTTTCTCTGTGGCACCTCTGCACAATAACCACCTTTTCCCACCTTCTCAAACATTTGCAGTTTTAAATGTCTGGAAAACATTTGGATCAAATCACTTAGTGATCTGCACATAGACAGTGTCTTCACATCCTACAAACAATTACATTCCAAATTTAACTTTCCAGCAACACATTTCTTTCACTACCTCCAAATTAGAAACTTTGCTGAACAAAACCTGCCCAATTTTATTCATCTCCCACCTACTTCTGTTGCGGAAAAAAATATTGATCAGTCTTGAGGACGCAGACAGAATTTCTGTTATATATAAAAACATTTTAAAGTCTGTCCCTTTCAAAGATCCCAGAGTACAGTGGGAAAAGGATCTCTTTCTCAGTATTTCAGAAAAGGAGTGGAAAGCAGCAATGCACATAATTCACTCTAGCTCCATATGCACAAAACATACAATTATTCTGCTTAAAATCATCTATCGAGCAAATCTATCTTGTTTAAAATTGTCCAAAATGTTTCCAGGGCAAGATCCAATGACTGAATGTTGCAATCAAGTTCCGGCCTCACTGGGCCACATGTTTTGGCCGTGTACCAAATTAAAATCATTCTGGACCAAAATCTTTAAATGCCTATCAAACAGCATTGGTGCCACCATCACTCCTAATCCATTAACAGCCATGTTTGGTGTACTTCCAGATGGGCTTAAGGTGGAGAAACAAACAAACTGTAATTGCCTTTACTTCACTGTTGGCATGTAGACTTGTCTTGCTCAAATGGAAGAATATTACCTCACCTCTTTTAAGTCAGTGGGTAACTGATGTTTTACATTATTTGAAATTGGAAAAAATCAAATTCTCACTTTTTTAAAACCTGGCAGGATCTAATCAATAACATTTTAGAATAAGCATTTAAATTGAGGAAATTGATTCTCCTCCCTTATTTATATTAATTATTTTTATTTATTTATTTATTTTGCCTACTTCTAAAGTTTTACTCTGTTGGCCTAACTCTCTTTTTAATGGGTGGGGGTTGATTAGATTTGAACTTAGGTTTTCAAAATTTGACTTGCTTGTATGGAATGTTATCTGCTTTTAATAAATTCAATAAAATGTTAAAAAAATGTATTTTTCTTTTTTCGTATGAACCTTCTCATATTACTTCAGTATGTTAATCAAAGTTCTTAAATAAGATCAGTACTTTTATATACTTTTTATTCAGACTAGACAGTTAAGTGTGATAACTGATAATAATGAAAAAGTACACAATAATTATGTATTTTGTCATTCAGTGGATGTGGTAGAAACAGTGAAACGAAGAAAGAATATCACTTAAATTTCTTTGATTTTCTAATACCACTTATCCTAAAATATTTTGTGGGTATAATCTGTACAATCAGTGAAAGACCTATGTGTCCAATGTCCATCCTATTTCAAAAATACATGCATCCATTATATGACAAAAATAAAATCAGATTAAATTTTCTCTTAACTCTATAATCTTTGTAAGAACTTTCATTGTCCATCTAATGCCAGTTTATTGTAAAAAATCAGGATATCAAAAAGTAAATAGTAAATACATTTTTTTAATTGTGAGAATTGTGTTTGATGATATTATAGGAATACAGCAGACCTTGAAAGTTGCGTTTTAAGGTTACCTATGTTACCTCATAGATCCAGTGCCCCATTTTAAAATTTTGTGCCTGTTTGCTCTCTATACAGTATGCACTTTTTTATGTTTTGTGTTTTTTTGTTTTTTTTTTTGTTTTCACATTTCATAGCTGTGTGTGTATAATCATGGGGGTACTGGAACTCACCATGTTCATTCTGAGTTGAGCCACTCTCACACCTTAACATTAACCATACAGAAACAGATAAATGTAGAGACATTAAGTGATATCTGCACAGCCTGTCAATTCACGGTGCTCTTCATAGGGACTCATTAGCTTTAGTAACACACAGGTAATACCCAAATATTACCTAGATATCTAAAGTAAACACACCTTTCTACCTGAAAATAACCTAGACACCATTATACCTTGGTTAATATACTTTACCAACCAAAATGCACTACCCGTAACACAGTGCTCTCTGCTGTCATTATTTCCCTAATTAAACCTGCTCTGAAAGGAACTAGGTTCCTAGCTCCCCGTGGTACAATAGCACAAAACTCAAGCAGAGGAACATACTTAATAAATTTTACTCTTCTCCCAATAACTAGTGATAACTTTGAAAATAAAATTAAGGGTGTCAATACATACCATAGAAACTGAGTCATCTTGTAGCTCTGTAAAGACAAAAATCAGTAACACGTCCAATATCTGCACAAATGTCTCCATCAGCTCTTGTTTTGCAGTTGCATCAGTCATGGCTCAAAGCATTCCCCGTTTGACTTTCTTTTCTTCATTTCCTTAATCAGCTCCTCACCTTACTTATAAAGCTAATTACAGGTGTGCTATGGTCCTGTTCCCAAATCGATTCACCTCTCATTCAGGGGCTCATAAATTCTGCCTGTCCCCAAGGTGGCTTTTGCTTTTCATCTGAGGTTCATAAAGCTAAGTTCCTTGTCTCCTAGATAGCCAGCTTCACCTTTCGGAGCTCATAAATCTAAGTTACACTTCTGACGTCAGAAGCGAGACTGCTGCAGCGAAATGTGTTCCTATATAACTTTGTGTTCAGACCAGTAATTTTACTTATCTCTTATCAGAAGTCAGGTACCACTGTGCACAGCATTCCTAAAAAAAAATAACTGTGGACTTATAGTGCCACAGAGTTTGGACACTTTCTACTTAAACTAACGACTAAAATATTCAGTCAGTTCTTATCTAAATACAAAAGCACTAATAGGCAAGATACATTTTGTTTATAGCATAACAGACTGTTTTAGCACAGAAAAGGAATAAAGAGTCTTTTTTAGGGTTCCTATTCATTCACACCTTTAAACATTGATAGAAAAGCTCTGCCTCTTCATGAAAAGATATGCTCGTTCCGTATAAGGTGTGTGTGCATGAGGATGCTGTGCAATAAGTTGGGGCCCTCATTCTCTTGCTTTGCATCCAAGGTAAGTTTCAGCCTCCTGATAATCCTGAAATGAATGAGAACGATATGCTATGTAAACTCGTGAATGAATGTCAGTGTTGAATATTGTTTCCGATTAACTTTTTATTATAAAACTCATATTTTTCAGCAGCAAGCTTCTTTTTGAAAATGGAAGATCAATGTTGATACTCAATTTAAAAGTACAGCCTCATGTTGTACACATACTGTATATGGATGATGCCCTGTTCTTTATAAAGATAATCGTTGGATGCATATCAGATGAAGACAACTTCACCTCCTTGAAATGAATACATGGTTGTCTGTTAACTTACTAGAACTACAGTAAATACAAACATAAAATGCTTCTAAAACATTATTCAAAAGCATGGATCCTTCTCACTAGAACCTTTTTCTGTTATTCAGTGCCACAAATCCTTGAAGCCATGCTTAATACCACTCTGACTTTTGAGAAGTATGGCTTTTGCAGCACTGAGGATTTTGCAATTCTTTCACAAACATACTATGAATAAGAGCATTAATACGCTGTCAACTTATCATTTTTATTGCTGAAATTCTCTTTTAGTGCTTTTGCTGCTCATAATATGAATGGATTATAGCAAATTTAGATTACCTGTCGTTGTTACTTGCTTTATACCACCTAAGATCCTGTGGTCTTGGTCTCCTCATTATTACATTAGACTCTTTGTGCATCTCTCACTGATTAATTGGAGACATTGCTTTCTATTTGTTTTGTTGCTCTGACTCTCTGAAACTATTTTCCTGGGTGCATGTGTGAAACCCCATCATTAGATATATTCAAATCAAATTAACTCACCTTTTATGTCTTATCTTTTTATTAAATATATTCTTTCATCAGAATATTGGTACTAAATACACTGATTCTATTTTTATTTTATTCTGATCTCATACCATCAGTCTACTCCCAGTATATTGTGGTGCTGCTGACAAGTTGTATCAAGTCATTCTTGCAAGAACAGCTAACTACTTAAAAGAGCTAAAGTGCACTCACACTTGTCACTGGAAGCACCAGCTTGGTGCTACATTGGTGTCTTATATTGAAACAAGGAGAAGACTTAAAGTCTGGCTGAGCAAAGCGTCAGGTGCTGAGGAGACTCAAAATAGACTTACTGGCCTCTTCTAAGGATTTGCTGAAGATTCTCAAGTCTGAGATCTAGGATCTGAAATGCCATTTGCAGTATCAGTACAGGAAAGAAGATGGCTGAGAGACGTCTACATCAGCAGCGCCACCACCACTTTTTAATCTGCTAAGGTGCAGTGACCTGGATGTTTTGTCACCAGTAGATTTTCTCTTCAGGCTCATGGAACTGGGGAAATGTGTGGTGGATTGAATTGCCACTGACCCAAGATGAGCAGTGTGAAGCTGGACCAGTGGTGAGACTTCACAAGTCAAAGGATGAGGCAGATGTTAGTGGTGTTACAGAGCTGCCAAGGTGGAAAAGCCTTGAAGCTGAGATCCAGGAATTAGTTGACAGCCAAAAGACGCGTACATCTGCAGCTCCACATAAGGACATTCACCTACCCATATATAATGTACGGCTCACCCATGGAAATGCAGTGTTAAACACCTCTGCTGTACCACATGACAGTACATCACTCGGTATCGCTGCTGTAACATAAGACAACACACCATTAACATCCCTAACAATGAAGAGCTAAAGACTCCTACAGATGTGTCTTTGTGTTGAGCTGCATGACTGCAAAGGAAAAGAAAACAACCTTGCTGTTTTGAGGGGTTTTTTGCACCATTGGAAGAAGTTGGAAAAGGTTGCTGGGGATAATGACTTTAAAGGGAGAGAAGGCTATATAATGGCACTAAAGTTGTACAGTGGAACCTCGGTTTGCGAGTAACTTGGTTTACGAGTGTTTTGCAATTTTGACTTGATAAACAAGCGATGTCTTGCAATACGAGTAGTATGGATACACTTTGTCTGCTGAGCATCATGTGATCACAACTGAGCTGATGGTTCTTCTCTCTCGTGCGCTTCTCTCTCTCGCTTGCGCGCGCGTCTCTCTCTCTCTTTCTCACTCGCGTCTCTCTCTCTCCTTATCTCTCTCACTCGTGCGCTCGTCTCTCTCTCTCTCTCCTTATCTCGCTCGCTCGCGTCTCTCTCCCTCTCTCTTCTCTTGAGGGCGATCGTCTCTTATTCTCCGTCTGCATGTCCATGATCTTTTTGGATACGCTTATACGGCAAACTGCTACAGCGTTGGGAGACTGCAATTGCTTTGGGACACTCTTCCTAGTGTCGTTCCGTTGGGTGGAATCCCACAAGAGTTTACACAAACTCACTCACACCAGCCATGATTCTTTTTAAAGGTAAAGTGCAGGTTAATTTGTTTGTATGTATTTTTACTTTATATTTGTTTGTAATGTATTTTTACTTTATATTTTGTATTAATCATTTTTATTTGAATAGTTTTGGGTTGTGGAATGAATCATCTGAGTTTCCATTATTTCTTATGGGGAAATTCACTTTGATATACGAGTGCTTTGGACTGCGAGCACGATTCCGGAACGAATTATGCTTGCAAACCGAGGTTCCACTGTATTAGCCTGGGATGAGTCACCAATAGTATGAGCTGGTATTCCATCATGTAAATGAGCGTCTTTGGATCAAGCTGCAGGGGAGCCTCTAAAAACAAGTATTCCATAGTTGCATAAAAATTCCAACTAATGTGGTAGCAGTAATTCATCCCAGCAAGGACAGCAAGCTACCTGAAACAGTGATGTAAAAGAGATATAAAATCTACTGCCACATGCTTTTGTGTATGCTACAATATCTTTATTTATATACAATGTATTCTTACTGACTTTTCTAACTTTCTGTCTTTGTAGTCATTCACATATTGAATGCTTGTATATTTTATTTTGTGTGACTAGCAAAAGGCCTTGTGATGGCTGGTGGAATAATATGACCACTAAATCAAATGACACCAGCAGAAAGCACTTTGGGTTAGCAGAAACTAGACAGCATGATCAAGTGGCTTAGTATTTGAACATTAAGCTGCCAGTTCAGACTAGGCAAATGAAACACTATGACTGTGAACAAGTCTCTTCACTTGCCCAAGATGTTATTGTAACACATCTACTGTAAGTAATGAGTTACAGTACAACACTGTATTTGTAAGTTGTTCAGTATGGAAAAAGTGGTAGGCACCAAGCCACAGTTGTCCGCTCTCTTACTCAGTTCCACTTCACTCCACTTCAATAAGCTTCGAAATGGAAAAGCTTAAGAAAGATTTTTTCATCTTGGAAGCTAACTAATGGTATCATCAATAAAGGTTACTCAACTGTTGCCATAATCTGTGCCAAACAAAAAATAATGTGTGAAGAAAACGAAAAAAAAAAAAAAAAAAAACTTTGGTTAGTCTTTCAGTTTATCTGAGTCCATTTTGAGTGTCATTTACAATTTATGTTATCTAGGACCTGGGAATTAACTGGGTGTCTTATACATGATTATGGAGTAACTAGATGGCTCTGTAAGGGTGGAATATAATTGAATCATAATGAATTGTTTTCAGTTCATGCATTTAAGCACCCCACAACAAAGCCAGCAAAGTAACAATGTATGTTTGATATGCTGCTTACGTTTGGGAAATCTGTGCATTCCGCTCAGGGCGTTATGTTACTAGTTAAGCCTGCATTCATCATTGTGCTCATTTGTCGATAGGGGTGAAGGCTTATGGAACAATAATGAGTAAGCACTTTATTTATTCATTTATTTTCACTAAATAGCTCAATAAAGCCCCCTTAGTTAAAAACATTCTTTTTCTCTCTTAAATTAAACCCAAAGATGCTGCTATGCTTCCAGAAAATAAAATATAAAATAAAAGATATCATAATACCTAAAAAGAGGTATGGAAATGGACATGGTATCAAACATTAAAATTTAGTACTGTATGCTTTTATTTTATTTTTTTTTTATTCTTTGAACAATATAATATTCTCTGTGGTGAGCTGGCGCCCTGCCCGGGGTTTGTTTCCTGCCTTGCACCCTGTGTTGGCTGGGATTGGCACTAGCAGACCCTGTGACCCTGTAGTTAGGATATAGTGGGTTGGATAATGGATGGATGGATGTAATATTCTAGTCAGTAATGCACAGAGTTTAATTGTGAAGATATTACTAAGGCATACCTTCATTTAATACGTAATAGTAACATAATAATCACTGAAATGTATGTAATTCCTAAAACATATAATTATTTGTAAACAATGTAAGCTGCATAGAGTAGTGGAAAAAGTATTTAACTTTTGGTTTTAATTATATGGTTTTGATAATTATTTTTTTGTATACACCTCAATCGCTTGTTCTTAGCTTCCGAGGCAAACCCCTTATGTCCCAAATCCATAACGATTAGTGAGTAGAACTGCCTTACCTCAAAACTTTCATCTTCTGTACCTGAAAAATCTCAAAACCCAGTTTACATCACTATCTAACATTTGGAACAATAATAAGGTTTAAAGTTATACTGTATGTAGGGAAATGTACAACAGTGAAATAGTGAAAGACTTTATATAAAATATAGACAATTAAAAAGGAGAAATCACTATGTGATATATAAATGGAAAGACACAATATAATCAATAGTGAAAGGCTTTACAAGAAACTATACTGGACCTCCTTTATACTAATATACCTACATAATGTCTCTCTAACTGTCTCGCAGTAATTAACAAGTCAGAAGTTTATTATTGGTTTAAATTTCTTTCTTTTTAGTCATTGTTTTTATTTACAGTATTTATTTATTTATTTATTTATTTACTGAGCTTCTATTAAAAAAATATAAAAAAACCAATCAAATACTATCTATCTATCTATAAAAGGTAAACATGTGAACAGTAACATAATTCAGGATATATTCATTTAAACAAAGTGTTTTCTAATCGTTTTTTCAGAAAAATCACATCAGATTTATGATATTTGCTGTTGTGAGATTTACATTTGCATTAGTGTATGGAGAAGACATTAGTAACACTTACTGAACAGTAATATTCAGTGGACAAATCAAATTCAAATTTCAAATGTCAGAAATTAACAATTTTCTTTGTTAACTCATTAATTTTCCACACATCTCCCTTACTTTTTACATTTGTCCCAACTTTAAAGATAATTGCATTGTTTGAAACTTGGCTCGAATTTTATTTGCTAAAGCTATTGTTGGCACTACCACTACTACTCTGGTTTTTCACACACATGTCAAAAAACACTGGTGACTCTAAATTAGCTCTGTATGTGTAAGTGTGTGTGTGTGCGTGTGTGACTGCCAGTGTGGTGCCTCCTCTAAGGCTGATTATTACCTGGAGGTCCATTGCAGCTGGGATGCACACACACTCTCAGCAACCCTCATCTGGAGAAGCAGGTTAGACAATAGATGGATTATTGGATGGATACAGTTGTCATTTTCATTACAAGCTGAGGATGAATGCTACATATCTTTTGATTTGTCAGGGATATGTATGGAAATTTAAATAAAAGGCAATTAATTTGCCATTATTTCAGTTCCCTGGCAGGTGCCCCTTCTAATCGTATATCACAGCTCCAGCTTATTCAACACTCAGCTGCAAGAGTCTTTACTCAAACCAGCAGCAGTGAGCACATAACACCCATCCTGCTTGGCTTTCACTGGCTCCCTGTGTCTTACAGAAATGAATATAAATCCTACTAATAACCTACAAAGCCTTAAGCGACCTTGCGCCAAACTAAAACAGTGACCTTCTCCATCACTATGTGCCTGTCCACTCACTAAGGTCCTCTGATTCTGGCAATCTTGTTGTGCCCCACATTAATCTACACTCCATGGGTGACAGGGCCTTCAGCTGTATAGCGCCCAGACTCTGGATTGACCTACCGAAATTAATGAGATCAGCTGATTCCATGAATTCTTTTAAAAAACAACTCATCTGTTCAGGAAGGCTTTTTGCTCTACTTAACTTTACTACCCTTCTTTCAGTTTACCTCTCTGTCAAGATGCTCATGTAACCTGTGTGTGTGTGTGCTAGACCATCAATTATGTTGTCTGGTAGGCTTTTTCTCTGGATTTACTGCCTTAATCTTAAGCTATATACTGTATACCCTGCTGTTCTATCTTAAACTCTGTGAAGCACCTTGAGCATGGGAAAGGCACTATATGAATAAAATGTATTATTATTATTATTATTATTATTATTATTATTATTATTATTATTATTATTAAGTAGCCCAGAATTTCTAGTCAGCCAGTCAATGAGTCAACATATGATCTGGGAATTACATTTCACAAATAAAATTGGTAAACAGATCTTGTCAAAAACATACTTTATTCTGAACTCATAGGAACAATTCTGGGGCCATTTGAGAGCTTACAAACACACAGGATAACTGCTTCTGTCTTATCAAATTAAAAAAAATTCAAAGACTTTAACTCGCAGACAGATCTGAAGAATAGAAGCACCCCAGCCGTATTTGTGAAACAAGAATTATTAAGACTACTAGCAAAATACCCGCGCTTCGCAGCAGAGAAGTAGTGTGTTAAAGAAGTAATGAAAAAGAAAATGAAACATTTTGAAAATAACGTAACATGATTGTCAATGTAATTGTTTTGTCACTGTTGTGAGTGATGAGTGTTGCTGTCA
>JANRMT010062833.1:4189014-4213729 GCA_026402145.1 Polypterus bichir lapradei | reverse complement strand
GTTAAAAGAACAAACATTCAAATTTCTTTACTCTTATGTAATTTTATATAAAAAATAAACTTAGATTTTAAATATCCCAAAAGATTTTGCTCTCCATAAAAATATATCCTGTCAAAATTATACAAATTCAAATATGAACATGCTGCATAACAAAACCTGGAAATATAAATAAAATGTGTTCTTTTCAGCAATAACAAATCAAATCATTCAGTTGTCTTTGCTCATATGTCATTTTAGAGCTGGACGCCTGGTATCTTTTTTTGGCAACAAGTTCGTTTATGTTTGGTGTGAGGTTCTGTGTTGTGGAGATTCTCAAGATGGACTGCAGGCGACTCCTGTGTGCTGTTTTGTTAGTCTTCATCACTGAGAAGAGCTTCTCACACAGATATGTGCTACCAAACATGCACAAGGTTCGAGCCGAATGTAGATGGAGCTGGAGCATTTCTGCGGTAATGGAGTGAATAAACTGTGCGGGCCCTGCAGTATCGTACTTTGCCTTCAGTGTGCCATTACACTGCAGCTCAATCACCTCCATCTGAATCTGCACAGGTGCAGTTTCCACATCGACGGGGGTTGCGAAACAAGTCAAAATTCTTTTTTTGTTCTTCAAAGTCACCAAAGCGCCGTGCGAACTCAGTGCGCAGTGCGCTCAGTTTATCAGCAAAGTGCGTATTTGGGAACACCGTAGTGACGACTTGGTTCAACATTACTTGGCAACAGGGAAAGTGGGGCAAGTTGCACTGGTGCATTTGTGTCTCCCATAAAAGCAGTTTCACTTGAAATCACTTTGTGATTGTGCACGGGTAAAAACATCTGCTGAAGTGTCAGATTCTTCTTTAACTCTTCTGCTTTCTGTATCTTCTGCATTGCATTCAGGTCTTTCAGGTTATCCTGATGTTTTGTCTCATAGTGCCGTCTTAGATTAAATTCTGTAATTACAGCCACATTAGCTCCACAAATGAGAGACACGGGTTTACCGGCAATGTCAGTAAACATATACAAAGCCTCCCTTCGGTTTTTAAAGGCTCTATTTTCAGAATCAACTTTTCTCTTCAGCATCGTGTGGGCTAGCTTCGCAATAACTTGCAGCATCATAAGCTAGACTTGATTAACGCGGTAAGTGTTCGGCAAGGCAGCTGAAGCGCTGCATTATGGGATCTGTAGTTTATTGTGTTACCAGCGCTTCATATACCCGGGCCATTAATAACAATAATACAGTATATAAAATGATCTCGCCCTTGAATTTGACACATATGGACTAAATAGAACTTGAAAAGATATATTTTTTCGTACATCGAGCCCGCGTGCTATTGTGGTTTTGCCAGCATGCCTCAATAAGTCACCCTCCCCTCGCTCTTACTTTTTTACCGTTCATCTAATGAAAACACTGAGTATGGCTTTACCAAAACAATCATTGATTGCGAATAAAGTATCCATTATTCGAGTATGTAGATCGGGGTATATATACATATATATATACCCGCGTATCGCAGCGGAGAAGTAGTGTGTTAAAGAAGCTATGAAAAAGAAAAGTGAACATTTTAAAAATAACATAACATGACTGTCAATATACAGTAATTGTTTTGTGAGTGTTATTGAGTGTTGCTGTCATCAAGGACTTGAATATTATTATTTCTTTCAATCAGGTTCGTATTTGTAGGATGTGCTGTGTTCAAGTTACATTCCGTGTTTGTCAATCGTTGTAAAGATAACAGGTTTCATTCATCGATTCGTTTCTTACTGCATCAATAAACAGCTCGTCTTCTTCTTTATCTGAGACCTGACACACTGCATGCACGGGTTTTTTTTTTTACACTGTCTTCCTTTAGCGGGACATTGAATTTTTCCACCGTGTGCTTTGTTTCCGCAGTAGCTGCACTTATGAATATGCTTGTATGTATCAGACGCTTCATATTTTTTTGCTGCCTTTTCAATTGTGTAATTCGGTTTTTGTTCAGCGCTCTTTAGAACTGTTGCTTTTTGTCTGTGCACTGCGTCAGTTCACGTGAGCCGCTCGGTGTTCTTGCATCGAAGTTTCCCAGCTATGCTGGTGCCATGTCGTGCTATGTCCATGGCTGTATTTAATGTTACCGAAGTCCCGGCACTTAAAACTTTCTCTCGCAGTTTCGCTGAATTTGTGCCAAACACCACCCTGACCATCTCATCTTCCTCTGCATAAGCACAGTCCTTCACCCGTGAATATTTAGTGGTAGTGTTTCTATTGGATTGCCGCTGACGGACGGCCTTATATGGGCAGGCACTAAATTACAAACGCCAGCGGCAGCCTGTCTATGAACTTAATTTAAAGTTTAGGTTTACACTGTGCTTTGTTTCCGTAGTAGCATCATCACTCATGAATATGGTTGTATATCACTCGCTCGCTTCTTATTGTTTCGCTTTCTTCTCAATTATATAATGCATGTTTTCTTCAGCGCTTTTTGGAGGTCTTCCTGGTTTTCTATGTACTGCGTGATTACGTGGGAGGCGTGATGATGTCACACGAAACTCCGCCCCCACGGCTTTCACGCTCATCTCCATTACAGTAAATGGAGAAAAACAGCTTCCAGTTATGACCATTACACGTAGAATTTCGAAATGAAACCTGCTTAACTTTTGTAAGTGAGTTGTAAGGAATGAGCCTGCCAAATTTCAGCCTTCTACCTACACGGGAAGTTGGAGAATTAGTGATGAGTGAGTGAGTGAGTGAGTCAGTCAGTCAGTCAGTGAGGGCTTTGCCTTTTATTAGTATAGATTATTATTTATTGTATGGTAGTGAGATATGAGAATTGTGCATTAGGGCAGTTAATTCTGCCTGCTTGTGAATTAGGTTTGTAAGAAAGTATTTCTTTGTAACCCAGGCATCCCTAAAAAGCTTCTCCCATTACAATACAGAGCATATACATGTTTGTATTGCACAATAAAATGTTTCTGCTTGCATTATCATGGCACCAACTGTTTTATCATGGGGAGACTTTTGGAGACACTTCTTCTTAAAATAGAAACACCTTCTTATTAACTATTATTATTATTTTCCTGCAGACTAGTTTTGTTTTATGTTACATCTCTGTCACTACTGCCATTTGACTGTTTTTATACTTACCAACCTCTGGAAATAAACAGTCACATTTCTCCAGGCTCTTCCAAGCTTTCCTCTTAGAAGGAGATGGGATACTGAAGTTTCCTTGCCTTCAAAAAAAAAAAAAATCAGAGGCAAAACACATGGCGTACTTGTGTCACCTCTTATTTAACGAAGCAACTTAGAAAATCATAAAACACAGTTTTTTTTTTAATAATGAAATATCCACTACCAAAAAGTCTTTTCATACTTTTCACTTAGTATATATGTGTACAGTCAAAAACTTGTTTCTTTCTTTTAAGCAGCCCATTCAAACTCATTTTTAAAGGCCTTCTACAGACAATAATCACAAAACATGTATGTTACAAATATACCGTAGCAACGTGAAACAATAGAAAACAAAATATAAAAAAAGCAATTTCTATTCATTCCTGAGCATGATTTTTATTCTTTCTTACAAACTTTCAGCATTATATTTTGTGTTCATGCTGCTTTTCATTTTAGATATTCAGTTTTAATTATTGCAGCACTCATAGATCATGTGATCATGGATATGCACCTAATAAAAAATAAATTCAAATTGAAAATTAAATTGTTCCAATGGGCTGACACACCTAACCATTAAATGCTGCTGGGACGGTACTCTACCTCCTATATCAGTAAATTAGGAATAGGCAGGTTTAGAAAATAAATAGGTAAAATGAGATACAAATTTGCCAAGCAGAATATTCTTCATTCTGCCACCTAAAAGTTTTCAGGCCTCTAAACTGAAAATGCTTCTGAGCCTAGTCACTGATACCCTTGTACAGGGGTGGCAAACTCCAGTCCTGGAGTGCCGCAGTGGCTGTAGGTTTTCATTCTAACCCTTTTCCTAATCAGTGACCAGTTTTCACTTATAATTAACTTCTTTTTCCCTTCATTTTAATAGCCCCATTTTTAAGGATTCAGTGCTCTGAATTAATTATTTTCTTTATTAAATGACAGCCAAACAGAAATCAAATGTGAACCAAGTCAACAGTTGACCAGATAAATTGGGGCTTCAAACTCCAACTAATTTCACTCCAACCAGTTTCTTAATGAGAAGCCAATTCTTACTGTTAATTAAACTCTTTATTTAATTTTATGGCTTGTTGCTGCTCTCATTCTGACACAGCAGACATTTCCATAACTGTTGATTTTCTGTTTTTTCTAAGAACATTGTCAAAATGTTTTGGGGACCTGAGAGATCAACCTTACTGAGACCTTCACCTTTCTTTATTTTCAGATATTGTGTGATGGGCACGGGTGAGCTGGTCATGTGGCACCTTGTTTTGTGTCGCATTATTGTTTGGCAGCTAATTGAAGAAAAACAAACTAAGGGGCCTGAATCATGTTAATTAAAATTAAGGCAAAAGAGAGAAAGAGAGCAGGCTATATTTATACCTAATCTCTCCTTTTAATCTGTATAATTATAACTACCAATGTAATAATAGGCTGCATGGCAACAACTCTTGGGGAAATAGGAAATTAAGACTGAAGCTGTCTCACTTCCAGTTAAGACTATAAAATGACATCAAAAATTCAGAATCAATGTCTCCATGATGGGACAGTTAACTGCGTGAGCTGGAATGTTAAAGGCCTGAATCACGAATTAAAGAGAAAGAAAGTACTCCCTCACCTAACAGGTCTAAACGCTAAAATAGTATTTTTACAGGAGACCCACTTACTAAGCAAGGATCAGTTCTGGCTACAAAAGGACTGGACTGGCCAAATGTTCCATTCTAACTTTACAAAGAAAACTAGAGGTGTGGGAATTCTCATACATAGAACAGTCTCATTTGTAGCATCAGATGTAGTATTGGATCCTGAAGGGAGATATGTGATGGTCATAGGAGACATATCTAACTGTAAAATGATTTTGATAAATGCTTATGCACCTAATGTTGATGATGAATTTATTCAAAATTTATTTGCATCCATTCCCAATCTGAAAACTCATAAAATTATAATGGCTGGGGACTTTAATTGTGTTTTAAATCCACTCTTAGATAGGACTTCTACCACAGGGGGAACAACATCTAACACTGCAAAGATAATTACAAAGTTTATAACTGATCACAACTTCTCAGACCCATGGAGGTTTTTAAACTCAAACTAAAGAGTATATTCTTTCTACTCACCAGTACATCATTGCTACTCAATTAATTATTTCTTTATAGATAATAATTTCTTGCCTTTGATTAAATCTAGCAAATACGATGCTATTGTTATTTCTGACTAATGCACCTATGATCTTGGAGCTAAAGTTACTATGCCCCAAACACTCACCTCGCAGATGGCGTCTCAACCCGCTTCTATTAGCAGATGAGAATTGTACAGAATTTATATCTAAATAAATCAGTTTCTTCCTAGAGACAAATACATCCTCAGAGATTTCTGCAGGAATACTCTGGGAAACTCTTAAGGCCTTCTTAAGAGGACAGATTATCTCATATCTTTCCCACAGAAATAAATTAGAAACCAAGAAAGTAGCAGAGATAAAAAGCGAAATTACTAGAATAGATGAAGAACATACCAGGCTTCCAAGCAAGGCTCTACATAGGAAAAGGCAGGCTCTGCATTCAGAACTAAATCTCTTGACAACTAAAGAAACTGAACAACTAATTTATAAATCCAGACATCATTACTATGAACATGGAGAGAAAGCTAATAAGCTTTTATCTCAACAAATTCACAAGCAAGAAGTCCGCAACGCAATCCCAGTAATCACCAACAAGAACGGAGACAAAATCATCGACCACAAAAATATAATGCACACATTCAGAGACTACTATAAATCCTTATGTACTACTGAGTTTAAAGAAGACAACACACAATCTAATGCATTTCTGGATACATTACAGATACCACAAATAGACATTTTTAGTGCGGAGGAACTCGATAAACTTCTGGCGTTAACAGAATTACTAGATGCTATAAAGTCACTTCAAGGCAGGAAAGCAGCAAGCCCTGATGGATACCCAGCAGAAATTTATAAGAAATTCTCTGCTCAGCTAGCTCCCCTCCTATTAACAACATTTACAGAAGCCAGAGACAATCAAACTCTTCCTCAAACTTTTCGCCAAGCACTAATCACCGTTTTTCCAAAAAAAAATAAGGACTTATTACAATGTGCATCATACAGACCAAATTCACTTTTGAATAATGACATTAAAATACTTTTAAAAATCATAGCTAGAAGAATTGAGAAAGTGCTCACCTCGGTAATTTAACAAGATCAAACTGGATTTATCAAGGGTCGACACTTATCTTCAAATCTTCGACGCCCGTATAAAGTAATATACTCACCAACTAAGTCAAACACCCCAAAAATATTATTATCATTGAAAAAGCATTTGACATGGTTGAATGGAAATACCTTTTTACTAAATTGGAGAAATTTGGGTTTGGCTCGAACATTTGTGCATGGATCAAATTATTGTACAGTAATCCCTCGCTATATCGCGCTTCGACTTTCGCAGATTAACTCTATCGCGGATTTTAAATGTAAGCATATCTAAATATATAATCACGGATTTTTCGCTGGTTCGTGGATTTCTGCGGACAATGAGTCTTTTAATTTATGGTACATGCTTCCTCAGTTTGTTTGCCCAGTTGATTTCATACAAGGGACACTATTGGCGGATGGCTTAGAAGCTACCCAATCAGAGCATGTATTATATATTAACTAAAACTCCTCAATGATATAAGATATGCTTCCTGCGCAGTGCTTGATTGTTTGCTTTTCTCTGTCTCTCTCTGACATTCTCTGCGCCTGACGGAGGGGATGTGAGCAGAGGGGTTGTTTGCACAGAGGCTGTTTGCCTAGAGGATACGGACGCTCCTCTAAAAAATGCCACTTTATCGCGGTCCTTCGGCATACTTAAAAACACAAAAGTACTATTGATTTTTTGATTGTTTGCTTTAATCTCGCTCTCTCTCTCTCTCTCTCTCTCTCTGACGTTCTCTGTGCCTGACGGAGGGGGTGTGAGCAGAGGGGCTGTTTGCACAGAGGCTGTTTGCTTAGAAGATATGGACGCTCCTCTAAAAAATGCTGCTTTATCGTGGTGCTTCGGCATATTTAAAAGCACAAAAGCACATATTGATTTTTTGATTGTTTGCTTTTCTTAGCGAGTGCTCTCTCTCTCTCTCTCTGAAATTCTCTGCTCCTGATGCGTGCACTCCTTTGAAGAGAAGATATATTTGCATTCTTTTAATTGTGAGAAAGAACTGTCATCTCTGTCTTGTCATGGAGCACAGTTTAAACTTTTGACTAAAGGGTGTTATTTCATGTCTAGAGGGCTCTAATAATGTTAACAATGTGGGAGAGTTTATAAGGGCTTAAAATATATAAAAATAACCATACAAACATATGGTTACTACTTTGCGGATTTTCATCTATCGCAGGGTTTCTGGAACGCAACCCCCACGATCGAGGAGGGATTACTGTATACCAATCCAGAAGCTTCAGTTTGTATCAACAACATTCGTTCAGACTACTTTAAACTAGAACGTGGTGCTAGACAAGGATGCCCCTTGTCACCGCTACTGTTTGCAATCGCCATTGAACCACTGGCAATACACTGTCGAAATACTGATCAGATAAAGGGGATTATCAGAGAAGGACTGGAATGGAAAATTTCTCTATATGCAGATGATATGGTACTGTATATATCTGACCCACAAAATTCTGTGCCTGCAGTCTTAACAGCACTCACAGAATTTCAAAGGATCTCTGGTCTCAGAATTAATCTGAATAAAAGTGTTCTCTTTCCAGTGAATTCTCAAGCATATAATATTGGATTAGAAACCCTACCTTTTATCATTGCAGAACAGTTTAAATACCTAGGGGTAAACATCACAAGTAAACATAAAGCTCTTTATCAACAAAATTTCACTGTCTGCATGGAAAAAAATTAAGCAAGACTTGCATAGATGGCTGCGGTGGGTTGGCACCCTGCCCGGGATTGGTTCCTGCCTTGTGCCCTGTGTTGGCTGGGATTGGCTCCAGCAGACCCCCGTGACCCTGTGTTCGGATTCAGCGGGTTGGAAAATGGATGGATGGATGGATGCATAGATGGTCAACCCTTCATCTCACTCTAGCTGGAAGAATTAACACTGTTAAGATGAATATTCTTCTCAAGCTCCTTTTTTTATTTCAAAACATCCCAATATACATCAATAAATATTTTTTTAAGCAATTAGATTCAACAATAACCCCATTTAGCTGGAACTAAAAACATCCACGTATCCAAAGAGTGACCCTACAAAGACAAAAGGCAGAAGGCGGCATGGCTCTACATAACTTCCAGTTGTATTACTGGGCAGCAAATATACAAGCTATAAAAACTGGACACAAATAGAAGAATATACACAGGCTTGGTCCACAATAGAAGTAAAATCCTACAGTACTTCTTTATATTCCCTGCTCTGTGCCCCAATAAACGCAAGTTATCGGCAATACACAAACAACCCAATTGTGCTTCACTCACTTAGAATATGGAACCAATGTAGAAAGCATTTTAAGATGGAGAAGCTTTATCTGTGGCATCTCTGTAAGAGAACCACCTCTTTCAAACATATGCAGTTTTTAATATCTGGAAAAAATTTGGGATTAACTTGCTTAGAGATCTTTATATAGACAACATCTTTGCATCCTATGAACAATTACATTCCAAATTTAATATTCCAGCTACACATTTCTTTCACTATCTTCAAATCAGGAACATTGTTAAACAGAACCTTCCCGATTTTCCTCATCTTGCACCCTCATCCATGCTGGAAAAAATATTGCTCAATCTCAAGGACTCAGACACCATCTCTGCAATACATAAAATCATTTTACAGTCCCTCCCTTTCAAAGACCTAAGAGGACACTGGGAAAAAGATCTCTCAATTAAAATATCAGAAAAGGAATGGAAAGTAGCAATGCAGAGAATTCACTCGAGCTCCATATGTGCAAAGCATACAATTATTCAGCTCAAAATTATATATCGAGCACATCTGTCTCGTCTAAAACTCTCCAAAATGTTTCCAGGGCAAGATCCAACCTGTGAACGCTGCAATCAAGTCCCAGCCTCACTGGGTCACATGTTCTGGGCCTGCACCAAATTAACATCATTCTGGACCAAAATTTTTAATTACCTTTCAGACAGCCTTGGTTTCATAATCCCTCCTAACCCATTAACAGCTGTGTTTGGGGTTCTTCCAGATGGGTTTAAGGCAGAGAAAGACAAACAAACTGTGATTGCATTCACTACACTTTTGGCACGCAGACTTATTCTGCTAAACTGGAAGAACCCAAACTCTCCTCTTTTAAGTCAGTGGGAAACCGATGTTTTATACTATTTGAAATTGGAAAAAATCAAATACTCAGTTAGAGGATCTGTACAGATTTTTTTCAAAACATGGCAGGATCTAATCAGTAATATTTTAAAATAAGCTCTTAAAGCACAGAGGAAGCAATTATGCCTGTATTTCTTTGTCTTCTCCATTCATCTCTATTGGCTTATCAAACTTGTTAATTTAGGTATGTCTACAAGCCTTGGGTTTTGCGCTGTTTGCCTTGCTCTCTCTCTCAGGGGTGGGAGTTGACTTGTTCTTAATTTTACTTTTTTTGGAATTAATTGATTTGTATGGAATGACTGTAATAAAATTACTAAAATTTCGAAAAAAAATTAAGGCAAAAGAAGTTAATTAGCAGCAAAAACTAATGAAGAACTCCAGGACTGGAGTTTGCCACCCCTGCCCTAGTAACTCATAGATTTATTTGTGTTATGAAAATATATAAGGTACAGTACCTTTATTAGCATTATCCACCTATCAGTTTTCCTGATCTTATTTTCCCTTACAGTGTTACTGTAAATGGGATCATATCCCAGCAATAGTAACTGCAAAGCAGAAAACAACCTAGGATGGGACACCTATACTCAGTAGTGTGCTTGTCTTAAATAAATATATATTTTCTTTCCTGCTTTTTTACATGGTGAATATCAAATCTATTTATATTCTTTGTGAAACATATGTGACCAGCAATATTACACTGGGTAATAAAACTTAGTGGGTTATTAGGTTCGCAGGAGTCATGCTTACAATTGCCTCCAGCAATGGCTCAAAATAACCATTTTCTTTCATAGAAAATTGCATTTGACATTTGCAAGTGCATTTGTTTCTGCCAAGGGGTGCATGTGATAACTGCAAAGTAAAATAAAAGTAATAAACCTTGTTAAAACTTAAAGCACCTGCTACAAGATGGATTTTGAAAAATAAAGCTGATGAAAGAAGATTTAACTGCATATGAATGTTGCTTCTGCAGGTCCTCAATCAATATATTGTTAATGAGATTAGGTTTATATTCAGTTCCTGCCATTCTTGGAATTACTGTACTGTATATCCTAGCCCTCATTCTCACTGCCCAAATGCTAATTAAAGCAGCCTTAACAAGAACACATATACATATAGTGGAATGGTTCCCAGCTGGTAAGGGGTTACCACAGCACAGAATGGAGTAAACATCATACATGGATCCTGAAAGAAAGGAAAATCAATACTGGCAAAGGTAATGCACATCTACACTCAAGTGTGGAAAAAGAGGCACCGCTTGAGGACAGTAGATCCTGCAGGTGTAAGATGTACTGTAGAAGTAATGTATTTTATGGCAAAAAACCTAAACAGAAGGAGTGCAGAAATTCTGACAGGAAGCTAGAAAACATGTGACTTAAGTACCAAAGTGATGGAATCCCAACGTTGCAAAAGTATGAGACCAAGATCAAGTAGGCTGGTTGAAATGGTGTAATACTGAATACCTCTATTGAATAGCTCTCTGCTAATATATAGAAAGGAAATGTTGGCAAGATGGGAGAAATGGGGTTATGTAATTTTTGATTTGTATGCATGTGGGAATTATCTGGAAGACTGTCATAACCCTGAAATATATTATGTGGGATTATCCACTTCCTGACTGACAGAACTGGAACCTTGTGGCTCTCTTAACAAGGAGGGTATGGATTTCATTCTCTTCATGCCACCCTTTTGTTTTCCTGAGCATGAGAGTCTCACATTTTCCTTTTACCAAACTAATTCAGATGAGATTCCCAAAATTAATAACTCTTAGTTATGTGCGTAATGTACAAGGTACTTTGTTATAGAATTTCACAAAACCCCTCTTAATTGGTCATTATATCCATCCATCCATCCTCTTCCGCTTATCCGAGATCGGGTCGCGGGGGCAGTAGCTTGAGCAGAAATGCCAAGACTTCCCTCTCCTCAGCCACTTCTTCTAGCTCTTCCAGGGGAATCCTGGGCGTTCCCAGGCCAGCCGAGAGACATAGTCCCTCCAGCATGTCCTGGGTCTTCCCTGGGGCCTCCTCCCGGTTAGGCGTGCCCAGAACACCTCACCAGGGAGGTGTCCAGGAGGCATCCTGATCAGATGCCCGAGCCACCTCATCACTCTTCTCCATGCGGAGGAACAGCGGCTCTACTTTGAGCCCCTCCCGGATGACTGAGCTTCTCACCCTATCTTTAAGTGAAAGCCCAGACACACTGTGGAGGAAACTCACTTCAGCCGCTTGTATTGGCGATCTCGTTCTTTCAGTCACTACCCACAGCTAATGACCATAGGTGAGGGTAGAAACGTAGATCAACCAGTAAATTGAGAGCTTTGCCTTATGGCTCAGCTTCTTTTTCACCACGACAGACCGATGCAGAACCCGCATCACTGCGGACGTTGCACCGATCCGCCTGTCGACCTCACGCTTCATTCTTTCCTCACTCATGAACAAGACCCCGAGATACTTGAACTCCTTCACTTGGGGCAGGATCTCGCTCCCAACCCTGAGAGGGCACCCCACCCTTTTCCAGCTGAGGACCATGGTCTCGGATTTGGAGGTGCTGATTCCCATCCCAGCCACTTCACACTCAGCTGCGAACCAATCCAGAGAGAGCTAAAGATCACAGCCTGATGAAGCAAACAGGACAACATCATCTGTAAAAAGCAGTGACCCAATCCTGAGTCCACCAAACCGGACCTCCTCAATGCCCTGGCTGCACCTAGAAATTCTGTCCATAAAAGTTATGAACAGAATCGGCGACAAAGGGCAGCCCTTTCAGCACTGGAAATGAGTTTGACTTACTGCCGGCAATACAAGCTTCCCCTCCTCGAACCACCACCTTATCATGGTGGAGGGGTTTGCGTGTCCCAATGATCCTAGGAGCTCTGTTGTCCGGGGCTTTATGCCCCTGGTAGGGCCACCCAAGGCAAACTGGTCCTAGGTGAGGGATGAGACAAAGAGCGGTTCAGCAAACCTTCTATGATGAATGAAAACTTTGGTCATTTTATTAGTGAATATAAAGTTCTACTCTGTTAACCCTGCCTCAGAAGTGGCTTTCAAAAAAATCATCTTGAGTTGATTGAAAATTAATCGATTAACAATATTTTCAGTATAAAGTGACTTTTTGGTCTTTTAATGGAATGAAATAAAGTTGTGAAACTTATTATGAAGTAAACAAGGTATCATGATTTAATAAGTAAATATTATGAAATGTATAAATAAGCAAATAAATATATCAAATAAATAAATATAAATCAACTAACAATACGAAAGATCACAGAGCAATTTTTTTCAATAAGTTATACAGATATTAACAGAACAGTTGGGTTTTTAATGGTTTCTTAAATATATTAAGGAAGCCAGCAGTTTTGATAGAGGTGGGCAGGTCATTCCACCACCTAGGAACTACACAGGAAAAGAATCTGGATTGAGAATTGATACCGCACAGAGGTGGCATTGCCAGAGGCAGTTCCCTGGCAGACCTAAGTGGGCAAGAAGGAGAATAGCACCTCACCAATGTCTCCATATATGCAGGTACAGACCCGTTGACTGCTCTGTAGGAAAGCATTTTGAAGTTGACGCAAGCTTCTACAGGGAATCTATATAGCAACCTGAAGAGAGGAGTGGCATGTGCCCGTATCAGATGGTTAAATACAAGATTGGCTGCTGCATTCTGGACCATCTATAGCAGCTTGATAGCTCATGTGGATACTCCTGCCAGAAGTGAGTTACAGTAGCCCTGACGCAACAAGATCACAAGATCTATTTGTGTGAAGAGACATGAGTTCCCCCTTTTGTTAGTATATATTTTCTCCATCTGTAAATCTAGATTTCCTAACTTTTTATTATAATAATTGTTCAATTAAAAATAATATAATTGAGCCTCATAGTATCAGAATCATCATCACCAGGTTCAAAGAATACAAATTTTCCTGTTCTTTTTGAAAAAGACTTTTCACATCAGTCTGTAAATGGGTTTCTTTCTTTTATAGTATTACACAATTATTCTTTGTCTTTCCTTCTTTTGCCCTTGAGTACTTCTCTCAATAGAATTACTAAGCCAATGCTTCTTTGAGTAAATAACATTTTTACAAAGTATATTTGTATGCTTTATGATCTTTGTAATCATTTCATCCAAATTCCTTCTGCTTACATTAATAATTTTAAAAACCTTGGCTTTTGTTATCAAAGACTTGGTTGACATCATTGCTGTCTTCATATCTGGTAATTGTCTTTCGTTCAATCTTTACATTGTCTGATGGGAATAAACATACAGTAAGTAACAAAACCTTTCCACATGTCCCATACCTCCCTGTTTATTCTTAACCCATTCCTGTACTCAAAATAGACACCAAAAGACTAAATTAGTACAGAATGGGCATATTCTTTAAATGATAGTAGCACAAAAGAGTTATGAATACAAGCAGAGCCAAATGACCAAATAATCTGAAGAAAATCATGAGCCTGCTGGCCTTCTTGGCCTAATTAAGAGATTTTAAGCTCTGTCAGGCTAATGTGGTGAGTAACAATTATCTAGCACATTTTCAATACAAAAACCTCCATTCTCAAATTCTGTACCTTTTCTTCTCAATGTCTGTCCTCTTTTCCTCTCACTAATTCAGTCCTGGCCAACATTAGTCCTCACATTTCCAAACTCCCTGATTGTATGACAGGAAGAGGCTTTTAAGCCCCAGCCCAATAACTCAACAAGATAACACATTTACTTATTTGGCTGACACCTTTATCCAAGGTGATTTACAACATTTATGATACAATTGGTTACATTACTTTTGGTTTTCCAAGTGGTGCACAGGCAGGTCAAGTGACTTGTTCAGCATCACACAGTGTCAGTAGAGGGATTTGAACCCATAACCTCAGGGTTTGAAATCCAAAGCCTTAACCACTACACCACCAACAACATTTATTTCTATAACACATATTCATACAAAGAATGTAGCTCAAAGTCCTTTACAAGATGTCAAAGAAATAGTTACAACCAAAGTAAAACTGTTTAAATTAGGTAAGAATAATAATGAATAAGTAATAAAACAATAAATCAATATGAACTTTAATAATATTAATATATAATTAGTAGAGTCCTTATATATAAGGCTGCATTGTAAATCTCTAAAGAGGAGTCTGATAATAATGTCAGATGGCCGTCAGGACAGAAGAAAAAAAAAATCCAGTTAAATGGGAGGAAAAGAAGAAAGAAGAATCTGCAGGGTTTCCAAAGCCAAAAAACCAGTCAGCCCCAAGTGGGCATTCTAACTAACATAAATGTTCCTCATTTTTTCCGGGCTTTGTCCCAGATGATTCGGTGCAATGGATCTTATGCACAGCTGGGTCACCCGCCTTCATTTGAGCATTACAGGTGGCTAAACAGCACCTCGATCAGGTGGTGGTGGCGCAAAATACCATCACAAATAGCTGGAAAAGAAAGCAGAAATAGAGAATAATAAACATTGCAAATCCCTGAAGCATGTGACTATTCTGTGCATATATACTCTATTAGGAGTGCAATTAAAATATAGCTACAAAACAGTCAAATTAAAAGTGGGGTTTTTTTTAAGTTTTGTAAAATCATCTACACTGTTAGCCTGGTATATCCCTATCAGTAAAGTATTCCAGATGTTGGGTGCATTCTGATATTAGATTAGATTATATTATCTAATTTGATCTAATCTAATTACAGAAAAAGAATGTTTCATCATTTTATTATGCTTAGTTTCTGGAATAATAATAACAGACCACTATTAGATGATTTAAAGTTATGACTTGGAATGTGGGGGGACAGGCATTCCAAAATAAATGAAGGAGCGAAATTATTCAAGGCTTTATATAACATTAATAGAATTTTAAAGTCAGTTTTAAAGGACATGGGTAGCAAATGTAACAATGCTAAAACGGATAAGATGGGCTCAGATTTTGTTTTTCTAGTTAAGATTCTTCCTGCTGCATTCTGAACTAACTGCAGAAAATAAAAGTGCATTACAGTAATGTAGTCGACGAAAAACAAAGGTGTGAATTGATTTTTCAGCATCTTGCGTTGTTGTACTGTAAGTGGTGTAACTTTTGCAGTGTTCCTTTAATAGAAAAATGCAATCCTAGTAATCTGGTTAATGTGAAATTAAAAGTTTAGGTCACAATCCACAACTGCACCTAAATTCTTCACCTCTGCCTTGACTTTTAATGCTAAGGGATTAAATTTATTTCTAATGCTCTCATTGTTTCCATTTTTGTCAACCACTAAGATTTTAGTTTTTTTCCTTATTTAGCTTTACAAAATTACTAAACATCCATTCAGAAATACAAGTAAGACATTAAATCAGAGAGGCTAGAGTGTCAGGTTCATCAGGGCTATATGTAAGTAAAACTGTGTGTCATATGCATACTTATGATAGTTCACCTTATGTTCTGGCCATTTAGATTGATAAAAAGCAGTGGGCCATGAATAGTTGTAATCTTATACAATATGATTGACCTCCTAGTTACAATCACCACAACTAACAAAGAATTTTCTACCTGCTAAATAAGACTGAAACAAGTTTAAGACACTACTAGAGAAACCTACCCATTGTCAAAGGTGGTTTATAAGAATTCTGTAGTCTATGATGTCAAATGCTTCACTCAGGTCTAACAGAACAAGAACAGATATGTGGCCTCTGTCTGCATTAACTTGCACCTTTAACCAGTGCAGTTTGGTACAATAATTTGTTTTTGACTGAAACTTATCAGAAATAGAATGTTTATTCAAGTAATCATTTAACTGCTTAAAAAACACTTTTTCTCGAATTTTCCTTAAGAAAGGTAGGTTAGAAATTGGTGTAATGTTGCCAAAGACAGGCGAGTCTGGATTATTTTTCTTGAAAGGGGTTTAACAACTGTAGCCCTTAGGCAATCTGGGAAGACCCCTATATCTGATGACAAGTTAACTATGTCAAGTACACTATCAATGAGTACATCAAAGACTTATCTGAAAAGCCAGTTGGGACTGGGACAATAATACCAGTGGAGGGTTTTAGTTGAGAAATTATTCTACATTGCTCAAATAGATCTATTTGAATGAAGGAATTTAATTAGCTAAAAAGAACATTCTGAGGTTTAATAAGATTATCTTTGTAAGGATATATTATATGTAATGTTTCGTATTTAGTGTTTGGAAAATGCTGCAAAAACCTCATAAGATTTGCTAGAAGTTTTTAAATGGCATTCCATTAAATGAGCTAAGTTTAGAAGATGATCAGTAGTTGAAAATAAAACTCTTGAACTTTCCAACATTATTGTTTATGATTTTAGAGAAATAGTACTGCCTCTCAAGATGGACTACTAAATTTAGTTATATGTGCCTTCACTATTTCACAGTGGACTGTCTGTCATTTTTTTCTTTAGTTAGACTATCTTTGAATTATTTAAGGTATTTCAATGCTGGAGGATTTCTTACAGATTTTTCATGGGCCACTATGTCAACAGAATCCCTTACCTTATCATTTAAATTTTCCACCTTACTAGTTACATTGCTAGCTGTATAAGACAAGCACTACTTTCTGACTAATTATTTAGAATGATAGCACCTTAATGTTGCTGATGAATTGAAATAACATTTTTAACAATACAGTTCTCTTTAGTTTTAGTTACTAGAGTTTCTACATCAAATAAAATTCAGAAATGGTCAGATATATCAATATCCTGCCTCACATTGATTTTTAGTCCTTTTGAAATAACTAAATCCATTGTTTTTTTCTCTCTTATGTGTAGGATGACGGACGTGCTGGCTAAGATCAAAAGACTGTAATAAGTTCATAAATTCTCTTGCTTCAGGGTCACACTAGTTATCCATGTGCAAACCGAAATTACAATTAATTAGGAGCCTGTCATAATCAGTTATTATTAGAAATAATAAGTCTGAAAAGATTATATTTTGGTGGTGTATAAATGATGAGTACAAGAGAATGTGACACTCCATGAATAACTATGGCAAGATAATGGAAAGACACAAAACTAAAAAAAAAAACTGTTTACAGTACAGTTTAAGCGAATCAAGAAAATATTTGTTGAACTCATGCCTTTTTTACCTTGGTAAAAAGAATGAACAAAAGTGTAATTCATTGCTGCTGCTTCAAGTAGTTCTGCTGCATCATAACTATTAAGCCATGTTTTATTCCATGTAAGAAAGTCCACCTTTTTATCATTGATTAATGTAAAAAGTCATACTGGTTAATGCTGTAATATTTAGTCAAGCCATATTTATGATCTTGAAAGAGCACAGCTGTATCATAATGTCAGAGCAGCTTGAGATTATAATTAAGTTATTTGCATTTAGTTAAACTAAACTTTAGTTAGAATCCCACAAATAGGGTCCTCTCCTTTGTGGCCTGAATGAGGGATGCAAAGTACGTCATCAAGAGTTCCAAATGTCATTGATGCCGGCATCTTTACTCGAGATCACTCCCAGTCTATATTGAACTATACTAAGGTAAGCAGGTGGCCTCTGTTTGTAGTGGAAATATCAAATAGAGTAGACCTCCAACTAATGTCCTCTGGTGTCCTTACAATCCAAGACCTAATATTGGCCTTAACAGTGACCCTGTAGCTGCTTTCCAGTAGGAGCAGCATGATCCAGCATTGATTCAACTGGGGATGTTTGCACCCTACCACTTGGAGAAATTTGTATATTTCTTCCCAGACTGCTCCTTCCACTGACAGAACCCTAAACTCCTTGGCAATGGCAAAGTTATACTGCTTCTGGCAGAACCACCAATCTTACACTCCCAAGACAATTACTATTTTCCTTATGTATCTAAATTCACCCTTTTGCTGCTTTGGCATTGAAGTACAGTAGTTGCTAATGCAGTATTTGCCCAGACCAGTTAATTTACCTAAACTTATAAAAACTAGAAACACTGAAAACAATCATACATGTTTCATTTGGTTTGGATTATCTTATTTCTTCTAAAAACAACTTTAGTTAGTTGTAAGTCTTTGATTTCTCAACCCTACTTTTTTATTTAGATTTTCTCTAAAGCTGTCTCTACAGGAATACACAGTACATGAGCTCTGAGTCACATTTTACTCTTTTCTCATATAAATATACTTATAACAGCCATAGCTTTTTTTCTAAATCCAAACTGTGTTTTATTAAATGTTTATTCAATACTTTATTCAGCTGTATAATAATGAAAGATTTACAGGTGTAACTGAATATAAAAGACAACAGGAAAATGACAGAGGTGACAAAATAATGTTTCTTCTTTATTATTTTAAAGGAGAGAACATTTGTTAATTCACATTTTACATGATCACCACTAAATTTGTAAATATACTTTGCAAAGACTACAAAAACTGAGGAAGTTCAATATATCTTTATTCTTTTATATGTACAGTCTGCTAATATTAACATTAGATTCTATTAGAAATGGTAATTGTTTTTTTGTTTCAGTTATACTCGGTGGTCCGATGCATTCTCAAATGCCTGTGATTAATGTAAGAGTTTATAAAGGATTAATCTGTGCAAAGCTCATCTCCACAGACAGTTCACATCCACATCTGATGTTACTGACTGCTTCATAACTTCCCCTGTTGACCTACTACTTATGTTTTGATTTTGCCTAAAAGTTACACATTTTTGTTACAACATTTAAGAAAGCCGTTGAATCCATTTCCACTAACGTGTGACCTTCCCCTATGGGACACAGGAATTAATTTAAATAAGCAATTTATTTCACTATTAGTAGGCATGAAATAATATTTATATATGTAATTTGGATTATAAATACTATAATTATAAAAAAAACATTTTGCATATTATTGGCTTTCTCTGTATAATAAAAAGTTACAAAAATATTGTATTATTCAAAAGAGAAAAGCACTTATTTATTTCTTATTTACCTCTATATTTCAATTTTGCGATCTTGTGTGCAAAATCTTACCATTTTTAATTCCAACATTATAGAGTTGTAAACAATTAAAATGAAAGATTTGACCTTTATGTGAGGCATACACTGTATAGTACAGAAAACTCTCTTACATCCTCAGGGCTTGCCTTTGAACTCATGAATTAATTAGAACCAACAGCAAGCTAATAAAATCATGAAGATTCTTTTTTCTTTCAAATTATATTTGGTCTCTTTTCTTGGGTAAACATTCACATCTAGAATATGGAATGCAGTCTTATAGAGCATTTTTAGGTATTTTAGTTAACTCAGTACATGTTGTCATAGGAGGTACTCTCATGGCAGTGCTCTTCATCCCGAGTTTTAATTAGGAAGCACAGAGTAACCAAAAATAACACCTTTAATAACAGAATTAACAAAAAGAAGTAATGAGGGCATAATGTACCAAAACAAAACAAGGTAACAATTCCAACATCTTTTTCTACAGGCCTGGTCCCAAGACTATCAAGAAGAGTGGACTGCCAGTAGCATTGATTGTTGAAATTTGCCAAAGCATTTTTTCACAGCAAATATGCTGTTTTCACTGGTGACCTTATTCCCTGAAAATTTTCCTGGAAATTAACCGTGCAGACAGTTTAAATAAAGATGCACCACATGATGCTTTGTGAGGAAAGCATCACATCAAAGAGTGGTAGCAGCCAATGTTGGATGGGACAGCCCTCCAAGTACTGTATATAATGCTGATCCTAGTAGTTGGCTAAAAATTAGCGGAAAACGTGCATAAATTTAATAACAAAATGCAAAAGCATAAGAAACTTGGAAAATTGTCAAGGTATTTGTGTTTTGTGATGTCTTTTACTACGGACTTATATGTGACCTGTTTGAAATACTGTATGTGAGCCTACACCTTATGTATTATTGCCCATTTTGCTGTGCAGTTGATGCACGCAAGAAGAATTAAGATTCTAAGTGCTTTAGTGTTGTGCTTATTTGGTAGTAGTAGCAGTGAATGAGCAAAAGCATCACAGGAAAAAAGCAAACTGTGCTTTTCAGTTTGAGGGACATGAGTACCTGCTATTGAATCTGAGGGGGGTGTCTTAGTCAATTCATACTTTCTATCTGAAACTGTGTGTAAGAAATTTTACTATTCTGATAGTGGCATAGTTGGCAGACGATTCACTGGCTGTCAAAGACACTTAAAAGTCCATTGCACCATTATAATCCACTCAAAACTAGTTCAGTTTCTCATTCCCCATTGGCAAAATTCCCAAACATTTCTGCGATTTCACCAAACTTGAGGTAAAGCAAATGAAGTAGGGTTTGCTTATCACTATGTGCCATCACCTTTCTCTAAATCTTATTTTGTGTTAATTCTGTTGTCTTCCTCTTCCTACCAACTCGAAGTGTTTCTTGATGTGGGGTGGATTTAAACCCTGTTTTTGAAGACTTACCCAATTTAATGGACTACTCATTCATAAAAAAAGATCCAGTAAAAGGATTCAGGATACTTCTACTTCACACTGGATCAACAAAATAATGATGGGGCAAGCAGTTTTGGAGTCTGCTGTCCATGCAGCATAAACATGCAATAACAAAACCACATGTGCAAGGTCTATAAAGTCTGATCTGATTTTTCAGAATGTGAACATTGTGAATATACTGTATACTTGTATACTTTGAGACTTTGGAATCAAGAGGAAGTTAAAAAATGCACTTACAGTACTTACATAGCTATGTAAAGGGAGTCTTGTAGCAATCTGGTATTACAACATTCCCGGAAAATATGTTACCTAATAATGCTGATATTTTAAAACTAAAGTACTTTTGTGATCTGCTCATATGTATGGTTACCACATATTCCAATGTTCTTTAACTAACACAATATTGAATTCAAGGTGGAATCATGTCCTTTGGAGACCTCTATGTAGATAATGTACACATATCCTTTAAGCAACTATACTTCAGATATAATCTAATAACACACTTTTCCTTTTATGTATAAAAAGCTTTCTCAAATGAAACCTGCAGAACGTCCTTAATATTCCATAAATATCTACAGTATTATTGAAACTACTAGCTAGTAAAGATGCAGATGTGTAATAGACAGTATTTTCACACATTCGTCTGTAATTAAGGAGTTTATCCTAAGTGATCTTAGATAAAAATTGAAACAGGACTTTCCAATTTGAATCACAGATAACAAATGATATTTAGCCATTAACAAGACACATTCTTTTTAAGTTTGTGCAAAGTAAGGTGTAATTGCCAAAAAATGTACATCTCCTATACTTATCTAAGCCCAGATTACCTACAATTTATCTGGGACATGATCTAAACTGTAATAATGGCATCAAGAGCATCCTCCAGTCAATCATATGTTTTAGAAATGCCACAAACAAAAACTGTGCAGAGTATTTGAAAATATTTGATTGTCTGTCACACAGTATAAGATTTACAATTACTCCCAATTCTATAAAACAACAAGCGAAAAAACAAAAATGTATTGTGGCCTCTTTTATTACATTGCTTGTTTGTCATCTTATTTTACTAAGCTGGAAGAATCCTGACCCACACTCCATAACTCAATGGGAAAGTAAAGTCGTTCATTATCTAAGACTGGAAAAAAATCTGGTATGGGCTAAAGCTTTTCAGAATTTGGCAAAAATCAATCCTCTTCAAAATAATCATGCCATGCCACTGGTACCTCATCTTACACGAGAAACTATTTCATATTGGACACTGTCTTCACATAGAACATAATATACATTTTTGGAATGTAGTATTTAGTACATGTCTAAACTTTTTTTTTTTACTTATTGTAATTCAATTTATAAGTGTAAACAAAATAAAATAGAAATTGTAGGATAATTTCTCAAATTCTGCAGGTTAGACAGAACTTAATTAAATAGAACTTTATTTGTACCCATGTGGAAATTTAGCTTTTTTCCAGAAGCTCTTTAAATAAATAAGTACATATTGTGGAGGACTGCCGGCTTCCCGTGCTGGTCCTCACCCCCAGGCCGCCAGGAGGAGCTCTCCCGACAGCAGGATCGTGCCCCGAGGTCCAGCAGGGCCTTATGGACTTTGTAGTGTTTATACACAGCCCTGCTGGATACCTTGGGGACCACCAGGAGTCGCTGTGGGGGGGCTTATGGGCTCTGTGATGCCGTATGACCCGGGAGTACGTCACGGTCACGTGACGGGAAGAAATGTCGTGCTCCCGGGTTGAAGAAAAGGACTGATTGCCCTGACCCGGAAGGAATTAGGAACTATGGTCTGATGGGACAGAAATACCTCTGGGTCAGGGGCTATAAAAGGACTGTGGCTCAGTCCAGACACTGAGCTGAGCTGGGAGGTAGGGGAGCAAGTGTCTGGGCGAGGAGGAGAGTTTATTGTTGTTATTGTGAAGTACAAAGTTTAATTGTATGAGTAGTGTGGAAGGTGCTTGGTGCACTGTGAGAAAAGAAAATACAAAGTATTGGACTTTTACCTGGTGTTTGGAGTCATCCCTGAGGGTTCAAGGGAGCACTAACGCCCCCTACTGCCACAATATATAGATAGATAGATAAATAGATATGTACACGCAAACTATGGTCTGAACATACAGCAGAATGACTAAAATAGAAGAACATTTTTGAAAGAAAGAAATCTTCTGACTTGACTGTCACAGTCCCAGTGAGGCATTATGCAGACATATTTCTGTTTTTATAATGGAGCCTCAGGTAGAGTCTCTTGACACACTTCTACTGCATTGACTGAAAGTCCTCAGTGTTAATGTGTCAGAGAGAAGATGTGCAGCGTTGTTCATAATGGCACTAAGTTTTGTTTTAATTCTGTCTTTTGCTACTACCTCCAGGGGGTCCAGAGTGCGTTCCAAAACTGAGCCTGTCCATTTAAATATCTTGTTGATTCAGTGGGCCTCTTTGAAGTGATGTTACTAGCCCAACACACCACAGAATTGACCTTCAAAAAGTTGTAGAAGATGTAAAGGATGTCACTTCCCACATTACAACAACAACAACAACAACATTTATTTATATAGCACATTTTCATACAAAAAATGTAGCTCAAAGTGTTTTACATAATGAAGAATACAAAAATAAAAGACACAGTAAGAAAAATAAGTCAACATTAATTAACATAGAATAAGAGTAAGGTCCGATGGCCAAGGTGGACAGAAAAAACAAAAAAAAAAAAAAAAAACACCAGACGGATGGAGAAAAAAAATAAAACCTGCAGGGATTCCAGACCATGAGACTGCCCAGTCCCCTCTGGGCACATTAAAGGAACACAGCCTCCTAAAGAAGAGGAACCTGCTCCTCTTTGTTTCGAGACCAGTCCAACCTGTCATTGATGTAGACCCCCAAGTACTTGAAGAAGTGCACCACCTCTACAACCACTCCCTGAATAGTAACTGGACATAGAGGCTGTTTGGCACGGCAAAAGTCAAAAACCTGTTTCTTGGTTTACCTGATGTTAAGGTTCAGATAATTCTCTTTGCTCCAAGAAATAAAGTTCTCCACCTGACTCTATACTCTGTCTCATCCCCCTCAATATATCCCACAAGTGCAGAATCATCAGAGAATTTCTGCAAATGACATGACATGGTGCTATATTTATAATCAGAGGTTTACAGAGTGAACAGAAAAAGTTACAGAACTTATGGGGCTCCAGTGTTCCTCAAATCCCAATCAGAAACACAGTCCTTGAGTCTCACAACCTGCGGTCTGCCAGACAGATAGTCCATTATCCAGGACACCATAGGGATTATCCACCTGCATATTGCTGAGCTTACCCCTTAACAAGGATGGCTGGATGGTGTTGAAAGCATGAGAAATTAAAAAAAAAACATAATCCTCACAGTGCTGCTAGCTTTGTCCAGGTGAGAATAAGCCTTATAGAGCAGAAAGATAATTGCATCCTCCACTCCAATCTTTGTCCGATAGGCAAACTCAAGCGGGTCCATGTGGTCTACCATAAGGGCTCATTTATACTTCACGCTCAGAACGCGTACGCGCCCGCATCATGGCTGCCACGCATCCCCAGCGTTCATTTCATGCGTCCTCTGAGCAGGTCCTCAGAAATTAACACGACGCGTGCGCGAGTTGTAGTACCAGCAAAAAGTCGGGGGGCGCAGTGTGCTAAAAGTCGGAATGTGACGTCAGAGTCTCTGTTTACTATCTACATGTGACAGAAAGCCTCTATGCAGATCCTATGGGGATCGATGTGCGTGATTTGCTGTTGGTGAATGGTTTGATGTGGTGAAGCACAATGCTGACATACAGATGCATTTGTGGTGATTTTATATTCAAGCGTCGCATATTCCCGATTGTAATGACACGATGCATTTTAAAAGTCTCACATAACATCTTTGTGCCGTCTTTTTTTTTTTTTTTTTT